>JBAGKK010034126.1:0-10829 GCA_037177015.1 Euceroptres primus
ATATAATGATTATAATAGTATTGTATTATGTTTATTTATTATGTTCTTTTCAGAATTTATAGTATAATGCGAATTTTTTAATTAATATATTATATATGGGTCATTCTCCCCAAAGGGACCTTTCGGCGCCCTGGGTAATTTTTCAACACTATTCATTTTAAATTGTTGAGAATTGGCAGAATGTTCGGTGGGCCCGTGAGTAATACCAGAAAAAACTTTGTATGTAACCGATTCCTATAAGCTGAATTTATGGGGAAGCTTAAAGTCTGTCATATCCGAAGCCTTTTTGTCATGACCCGAAACAGGATTTTTAGCTTTAGCGGAATTTTTTTATTGGAATTTCCTTGTTCTTTTTCATTTATTAGTAGAAAGCTCTTAAACTACAATATTTTAGCTGAAATTGTAGGTACGTGAAAATTTTCTAGCATAAAATATGCTTAACAATTAAAGCGTTAAAACTTTGCCTTCAGGTTTTTATCAAAATAGCATTACATTGAATTATCTTGTTTTAGCAAGCCTTAAAATATATAAATAAAGCCTTATTATGCATTAAATTAAAGTTCAGACCCCTGCGTTTATTTTCAATCCGTATTATTTACATATAGTGTAAAATTTTGTTTACAATGAATAATTGAAATCATTGAAGAAATCATAAAATCGCCTTCCACAGTTTAATCGAAATTCCTTCTTGAATAAATTAAATCATTATTTTGTCGCGAGTAAAAATTCCGTGTCATATCTGAAGCCACTTGTTTTTTAGTAAAAAAATGTTTAGTGTTACAACCATAATACAACATAAAAAGTGTTCGCATACTGAAATGAATTACCAAGAAACTGTAATGCCATTACAATGTTTCATAACATTAGAAAATGCATCTTTTTTGTCATATCCGGAAGCCTTTCTGTCACATCCGCAGCCTTTTATCGCTTACATTCAGAGATTTTATTTCACACCATTCCAATTTTATTGAAATGGATATCCTAAGGTTTATGAGGTCACAGAACCCAAATTTGATAACAAAATTTTAAAATTCAAAATGGCGGATCCGATGTGGTGGATAAAAAATTTAAAAATTGTTATATTTTTATGAAAATTTGTTTCATAAGGTTGCACCCAGGGGGTGAAAAACTACCCCTAAAATGAACCCTAAGTGAATTTTTTTTGTCTCCGTTTATGAAATCACTTTTTTGGATCCTAAGTAACAACTTAGCAAAACGAATTTGTTTTATAAAATTCCGTATTTTTCACATTTGGGATGTGCCGCTACGATTAAAAGGGTTGTAAAATCCATATTTTTTAAAAACAATTTTGCACAACTCACCTTTTCTCTCCGGGAGGTCGTACAAATTGATTTCACGAAAAGAAAATTTTAAACTTGAAACATTTTTTTCACAAAACTGAAAAGATTCCTTTCAGGAAAATGACCCATGTATGGTAAAAATTCAAGAAAAATACAATCTAAAAATATTCCTTTCACAATATCTAAGATGTTTTTGATTGTATAGGAAATAATGCAAATCAGCTTAAGAATTTTAGACGTTTGATTTGTTCAACGAAGCTGAGATACTCCGGCGAATTACGGTGTATGTTTTATTTAGCAGGTTTGATATAACTCGGTCTTACACGACCACCTATCAAGTTGTGAAAAGGGTCGACTCGCAGTCTATTTTATCAGGAGACAAAGCAACGTAATTGTAACGTGATTTATAACAGACCAGCCTGGTAATATCTTCCTCCTCAGTTTATCAACTTACTTTTCTTCTCAAAGGGCATATCACTAAAGGGCATATCCTAAAAAAAACACTCAGAGAATTATTTTAGATTTCAAAAGCATTTTTTTGTCTCAAAAAGATTTCTAGAACTTTTAAGTATATCGATTGCGTTTTTTATATCATTTTTTTTAAATTTTAATATGTCTACGAGGGATTTGATTTTTTTATGTGATGTGCAGTGATGTGATGTGCAGTGTAGTGATGTGCAGACGATTCTCGTTCTACCAAACTGTCACGTAATTCGTAACCTGACAAAAGCGAAAAGTTTTTAAAGTTCCAGAAAAGATTAACGAACATTCGGCAATCTATGAGTTGTTTAAAATCGATACGTAATATGTCTCTCGAATTCCACCACACTCATAATAAAAACGTAGTACGACACTTGACGTACAAACATGAGTTCAAGATGAACGAAAATAAGTTTCAAATTACTTCTAAGTGAAATAAACTACCGTAAAACCCCTCATTGGTTAAAAACAAACAGAGAAAGGGGTAAAGGGTTTAAATATGAACAAATATAGTGTTCATTTTGAGTTAATTCAGGGTCATCTGATGGTTAATTTTTGTTGCACATCATTCTAAACTTTTTTTGGATCATCTAGAACTAATGTTTTTTTTTGGGTAAATTGAATGGAAAATTAAAACTTGTGCGTGATTACTATCGTTATTCTATCAATCTAGTTTCTGCGAAAGTGATTAATTAAACCTAAATTATTATGTATTAGTTTCAACCAACAAATCAAGAAAAATACATAATCCTAAAATTTTTTAGTACTTGTTACCGAAGCTGGATTGTAAAAACTTGTAACAACTTTAAGACATTCCTACACCATACTTATAGAAAAAAATTTTCTTGTGGCAACGGGAATCCTTTTTTGCCAAGAGGAATTTCCTTTTATAGCAAGATGATCTTTTTCGAATCATTTTGCTTCAAAAAGAGGTGTTGTTGGCTCAAAACCGAGATAATGTTCATAAAACGTCTCGCACGATTAAATATCAAAATTTTCCTTAATTTAAAAATGTGAATAATTTAGAAACAACCGAAGGTTTTTTCTAACATTGTTTTTTACTCTGAACTCTGGGGAAATTAATTTTCTTAATATCAAAATTTAAGTATGAGTAAATTACCTGAAGTATGCGTGAGTTCCTTTAATAAAAACGCTATAGATAAATGAAGAGTAAAAAATATTCCTCTCATGTCTCTCCGAGTGGAAATCATCAAGGGAATTTAATTTTAATTACTTACCATATAAGCGCGATTGCTCTTAATTCTAGTTTCCTCATTTCCACTCTTATCCGTCTTTTTTCTCTCTTTACGCGCAATGATTTATTTCTTGCCTTATATGAGAATAGTTCACTCAAGCCTTGGCAATTGAACTCTTGAGACTGACACCAGAATTCATTTGATAAAGATAAATAATAATCGTCAATAAGAATTAGTCTCCCACCCGAATTATTTATTTCTAGCTGTGACATCTGATGATTATTTCCAGTTAGAATCGATGAGAGTTCAGATTGTAACAAAATTCCGGCTTATCCGTCCCTTGCGCCCGCCCGAAACTAGGGCCAAGGGTTGCGTCTAGGGGTGGACCTCGATCTACCCTTCCCCACCCAGGTGTGCATCTGGTGGATTGGTCGAAGAGCCTTCAACCTCTACCGCGAGACTTTAAATCTGATTCCTCCCGCCTTGGTTGTGCGGGTATTTTAACTAGTGACATTGCAGGAATGGTGTAGGATATTCAGACACTATAAAGATTTAAGCAATTATATAATATATTTTGGAACAATTGTTTAGTATAAATTCTTAAACAGTGTTCTCATCACCTTTTTTTTACATCTATAAGTTTTGCGTACAATATAAAAGTCTTAAGAGCAACTACAAAATGTCGCAATTAATGGTACTTCAGAGAAATCGCTCTGATGGTCTGGCAAACGAATTTGACGCGCTGAATCTCATATTCAAATCAAATAACTCGACTGATTAGGGAAACCTATTTTCTGCGAATGATATGTCCTGGAGAACCATCCAACGACTTGGAGGTAAGTCTACAATATAGCCCGGAAAAATCGTCTGTTCTGGAGGTAAGCCAAAGGATAGCCAGGAAAAACCGTACAGTAACCTGAAGGTGAGCCAGGAAAAAACCGTCGAACACCTTGGAGGTAAGCCAAAAGAATAGCCAGGAGAAGACCGTCTAATACCCTGGAGATAAGCCAAAAGGATAGCCCCAAGAACCGTCCAGTATCCTGGAGGTGTTTATCCAGCCGAATACTCGGCGAATTCTGCGCTTTCTGTCACGCGTAGGCTCGTTTTATGCAGTGATCCCAATGTTGACATCTTTTCCTTTGCGCTTGCGTAAAGGCAGCGGGCTCTTTGGTCGCAGTTGGCGCGCAATTCAAAACGAGTATTAAAAACAATTCTCGCAGTTAAAATTAATAATTATTACAAAATGCATAAGAATGTACATAAATTGTATAAATTTTGATTGAGGGCAAAAAAAAATTTATAACATATATTTTCCAAATACCAGTTTTTTTCCTTTGAATTCCAAAGACTAACTTATATTTCACAAAAAATTTATATGAATTTATACAATTTATATACCTTCCTCTACAATTTGTAATAATTGTTTATTTTCATTACGTGAATTGGTTTTAATACTCGTTTTGAATTGTGTGTCAACTGCGACCAATGAACCCGCTGCCCCAACGCAAGCGCAAAGAAAAAGGCGCCAACATTAGAATCACTGGTTTTATGCCCTTTGCCAGAGTGGCGTAGCACGCCGGTGGTGGAATGACGCATGCGCTCTTGTCCTGTTGGTCCCCATAGGTTGAAAGTGGGGATTACTGAACGCATTATGCAGTGACTGCCTGTGAGCCGAGCGTGAAAACGCTGACGAGTTCGTTACAAGATAAAGGGAAGAAAGGAGAAAAACAGTTTTAAGAAAGTGACGTTCACTTCTGATCAACCCTTCTAGAGCTCATAAACAATTATAAATCCGACATCTCTCTGCATGTAAAACTTACGAAAGAAGAGGAGTACTCGAAGAATAATCTGACGTGTAGGGGAGTTGGCTTGAACTTAAATGAAATAAGCACGTCTTAAAATAATAATCTGGCCCATTTTTAGGGTTCCATAGCTCCGGACAGAATCCCTTATACGCTTGGTCAAGTAACCGTCAATCCGTTTATTGATTACCGATCATAACATATAAAGTATTAGAGGTAAGAATAGGCTATGAGACCCTTTCCTGCAGACGCATGTCGCCTACTTGAACTCATTTTTTACTTTATTTGCAATCCCCTCCAAAAAAATGTAGAATTTATATTAAATGTAATTTCGCACCACCTTAATGGGATATGGGTAATGTCTGTTTAAATTTTTAACAATAATTTTCCAAAAAGAAGAAAATAGAATACAGAATAATATATAAAAGTTCAGGAACCGGAAATAAACGAAAATCTACAATTACTTTCGAGCAGAAGAGTTATCGAACTAAGCAATAATAGTGAAAGGAAATTTATTTGCACAGATCCGAGGGCGGACAAATTGTTTCATTCAAACAAACAAACTTTCTTTGTCTGAACAAGTCTTTCTTTTCTCACGTCGAATCATTCTCGCAGACGAGAGTAAATTGATTTCTACCAACAGACTCTTTTGAGCTTACTAGTCTAAGCAGGAAAAAGGTCCTCACCTCGGTGTGTATCTAGCGTGTTTACGTGCTTGACTCTTCTGCAATATATTTTCTATTGACTATCCACATTCGTCTGCGCAGGGACTATAAATGGAATTTAGATCTTGAATTTAATCAGAAATTGTAAGTCGCCATTTCTACACTCACATCACTATGAGAGTGTATCATTTTGTGTAAAATTTGAACCCCCGTTTTTGCAGATGTCGACGTTTTGAGACCTCCTAAGTCCAAAAAACAGGTTTTCGCGACGGTGTTTGTCTGTCGGTCTGCCTGTACATATACGCGATTACTTGCGAAAAAATAATAGGACTTCTGTACACTTTTTCAAGAGCTTAAATCTCAGATCATGTTCGTTAGCCAGCCATATTGAACCAAAACCCAAGAAATTAGGGCCATTTTAGACTTTTTGAAAACAATTTTATTGGAAAAAATAAATGTTTAAAGACAATTCTGGATAGATTTTATAAAGCTCTATAAACTATCTACATAAAATTTTTCCAGCAGACCAATATCAGCAAAGTTAAAGCCTGCAGCATCCTTTAAAAAATCAAAAAAAACAATTTAAGAGGAAATCTCGAAAACTTTCACTAAAGTTATGCACATTTTCATCAAGTGTTTACTCCAACGTGCGTGCATATTCCTCAGAAAGCTGCAACTAACAAAATCGTAAACTTTATTCTAAAAAATTAGAAAATCGCACTTTTATTTGATAAAAAACAAAATGGCAGAAAATTCTCTACATCGTTTTATAGAGCACTATTGGGTGAACAAATTTTTTTTTCGTATCTCGCGTCGTTCTCTCAAAAAATGCAAATTTTTATCAACTTTACTCGAGAACCACAGGAAGTAGGGGAAAATCCCTCAATACAATTTTACAGAGCCCTTTTAGGTGAGCAACTTCCACTTCTTGCATTTTCTTTGTATCTCGCGTCGTCCTCTCGGAAAACTCAAATTTTCGTTGAGTTTTTGAATTTTTTACATTCTTATCAGTATGAGAAGGTATTATTGTAGATTTGTGCAAAATTTGAGCCCCTGTCCCGTCTTTTGCAGATTTCGAAATTTTGAGTCCTCCGGAATTTAAAAAACAGGTTTTCGCGATGATGTACATATATTTTTCTCCATTACTTTTATATAAAATGTGATCCCCCCAATTTTCATAAAATCCTCTCTTTTTGAAATAGCCTGAATAAAACAATGGTTTTTGCTATCCTGTCTGTTGTTGTAGCGTTGTCGTCGTTTTCGTCGTCTGTAGACACGATACATTTTGAGAGAATGGATGGATTAGATTGACCTTTGGTACAATTTTTTAATGTTCTGAAAGTAAGGTAGAGTTTTTTAATCAACCATATGCGATGAAAATTCAAAAAGTTGGAGCTTTTTCAAAATTTGTTAATTAAGATTTTAAAAATCAACATTCTAAATTCGAATCTTAGTAGCTCTTAAAAAGCGCTATAAATTATCTTAGTAACATTTTTCAATTTGCCAAAAATTAAAAAATTTATAATATTTTAAAAATTATAAAAATATTTTTTCAAGAAAATATAGTAGTGTTAATAAAACTTCTTCATAGTTATTTCCAAAAAGCTCAGGAAATTTTTTTTAGTGACACTTATCGTTTCGCGCAAAATTCAAAAAGCTAGAGCTTTGCCAAAAAGTTTCAGTATCACTTTTTCAGAATTCCAAAAAATTTAATCTCGTTTCTCGGTAGTTGTCCAAAAACACTGTAAATTATCTCCGTAGCAAAAATCAGATTCCAGAAATTTATTTCAGTGTACATTATTTAACACTTTTTATTATCAACATTCATACTTCGGATCTTATGAGTCATAAAATGCAAAGTTGTTATTATTTTCTTTTTTGAAAAATTTGATAATAATAATAATACATGTTTATTTAAATGTTAGTTTTCCAAAGGATCGCTGCGAATAAAGATTCATACAAAATAGAAAAAATAATGTTATGATTATTTAATCCTTATTTTGGAAAATCTAAATTCTCGGTCCCGGCCCGAGGTATTTCACTTATAATAATTATAACCGTACCAATATTATTTAGTATTATCTAATAATATATTAGTGAAACAGACAGAGATACCGTAGAATAACCGAACTTTGGACACTGGCCCTAACGTCGGTCACCTATTATTTTTGGGTTTATACTAAGTTTTTAATACAAAACTAACTTTTCGCATCATGTCAAGTTTTGGGCTTTTAATTTCTGTTACTTTTATGCCATTTAATTATCTGGAAGCAAAGAAAAGTGGGTGTCCGAAGTTTGGGACACTGTCCGAAGTTAGATAATTCTACGGTAACTGACAAAATTTAAGTTTCTTCCCCTGTGTAGACTGCAGGTTCTCAAAATATTATGTAGTTTTCTTTAAAAACCAAATGTGTAAAAGTTGAAAAAATTCCAAAAAATATAGCTAATTTGTTTTCAATGTCTTACGAATCGTTAATATTGAGCGCGAAGCAAGAGTGTCGTGATGAGAATGTATTTCTCAAAGTCGAAGTAATTTTGAGAAAATTAGGTTCACATTCAGGTACACAATTACAAAATCTAATTACATGTATCAGGAAACGTGCACATATTACGTAATCCTTAAAAGGAGAGGGATGGGTTTCAGTAAGAATCACAACAGTGTTAAGGAGATAAGGAAAAGCGTCTCAGAGGGGTGCGGTGACTCAAAAATCACAAAAAAGGCGTCATGTAACATGTGAATTCTCTCTCTTATTGGTATTAAATCATGAGGTATAAAGGTGACTGCAAGTGATTATCGAGCTACGCGCGACAATGACCTTCGATCAGGGCGCGAAGCGCGATGTGTATTTCGGATCGGAGCGCGAAGCGCGGCGGCTATTCCGCGCGCCCTAGGCGCACTCAAACTTGCGAACGAAGCGTACGATGATAATGTGCCCGCGTCACCGAAGGGGGGCCAGGCAGATTTTTTTCATGGTATATTGCATAGTACAATGTATTTATAATATTAGAAAAAATAGTTTCCTATTTGAATGCTTACAATTAGTATTAGTAGATTATCCAAATAAATAGAAACGCAATTCAAAAACATTAAACAGGACTTTCTAGATAAATTTTAGATTGAAAATATTAAATGAATATCATATATTGCCGTTAAATGTACCTAAACGGAACTCAGTAGGATATAGCAGGATACCCGGAATTTGGTATTTCATGACTGAATTTTGCTTTTTCTGAATAGAAAAAGGGTGTCTAACTTTGCCCCATATGTTTTGATCGCCATTGTAAAGTTTAAATTTACTCGCGTTTCATAGAAACTAAACTAAATCGAGCAAAATTAGGGAGCATATCGTAGAATCACCTAGCTTCGGACACTGCCCCAAATTTCGGACACCCATTTTTCTTTGCTTCGAGATAATTGAATGGCATAAAAGTAACATAAATTAAAAGCCCGAAGCTTGACGAGATGTGAAAAGTTAGTTTTGTATTAAAAACTTAGTATAAACCCAAGAATAATAGGTTGCCGAAGTTAGGTGATTCTACGGTAATACTTCTTCCACGTTAATAACATTTAGGTTTCATACTCATAGGTACCTAGTACGTAAAACAGTAAACTAAAATACACTCATCGCGCGTAATTAGGCCGGCCTCGGGGGTAGACGACACTATAACGGGTGCTATTAAAATCCAGTTTGAACTGGATTTAAAGAGACGAGCAAGGACTCTTATGTCAACACTCAGGACCGCATATAGTCTCTGAACGTACAAAAGTAAATGCGCAGAGAGTCGCGATGTAAACAACTTCTGGCTGCCCTGACTGTTCGAGCAATGGCCTTCAGTGTCGCCAGTCAAGGGACGCTTAGGGGGGGGGAGGGAGAGACAGAACCAGTCAAGCGTGAAGCCGGCCATAATACGACTGGTCTTATTACGCGCGATGAGTGTAAAGTTACATTCATTACAACTTTTGCTCAACCACAATTTCAGTTAATCATATTATCAAACTAAAATATCTTTTTAAACAAGACTAAAACAATTTCAGACGATCAATTTCTTATAAAGAAAATAAAAAGGAAGAAATATTTTCATTACTGGGTGTATTTTCTTTTATAGCTTTCGAAGTGAAGAGCGCACTAATCCTCTGATATTCAACTTGTGCGAAGGAGGTTAGGGTTTCTCTCAAAGAATCGGGAAGCGAATGTGACATAAAAGATCCCCGACAGCCATCCGATGACCCAATAATAACACTGCTAGGATGTCCTAGAGAAGAATTTCTCTTGGAAGATAAATTCGCTTTGAGATAAGATAAAAATAATATTCCCCTTTGTGCTCCATACAAATGACAATCTAATAAATTATACTTTGAGGATTCAAGTGATTTTTAAGAATATAAAATGGAATTTAGCACGTTACAAAAGATTAGTTTGACATGACTTTCATATAAAAATATCATAGAACGACATAAAGTCTTTGTTGAACTCGTCTTTTTCATAAAATTTTTAGCGAATAAGCTGTTTTGAGTTTCATAACGCCTGTGCTCGATTTTGCACCTTTAATTTTAATTATAGAAAGCTCAGAATCGTAGTTTGTTTGCAATTTCAATTTTTTTTAACGTATCTAAAAAGCGTCGCAGGAATTCATAAAATAAAATTCACTATAATTACATCGGAAATGACAAGCGATCAGTAGTTCAACTAGAATACCACACAACATGTGGTGGCGGGAATCAAATCCGCAATGTGGTGAAAGTGCGGCCTAAGGTCACTCAGACACCCTTCATGAAATCACACCCACAATTTTAAAAGATCTTCATATTTTTATTTTTAATGCAGTTCAGCCACTTGGTATTTGTTTGCACGTGTAATTGTGCTGATATTAAAAATGCAGATGGTTTTATTAAAATTCATATTTATTCAAATCAATCAATTCTTAAATAAGTATAAAATAAACGTGAGTGTAAATGTGAATGGAAAATAATTTAATTGTACTGGAAAAGTGCAACCCGCTAGTGTTTGCACCCCTGTCAAGAGACAGTTCAAGACTGATGATAGTCGAAGTGCATTCAAGGGTGCAGGGCTAGGTTCCGACATTGCCAGAAAGTAAAAACTAAGTTCATTTCAAAATTGGAAAAGTGGCAAACTCGGAATTTAACTTGAGATAACCCATGAAGCAGCCTGAGTAAGAGACACAAGTCCAAGCATCAAGATCTGCAAAGTGACATAAACCAAAATTCCACGAAAAACAGATGCTGAATATAGAAAGTTTTTATTGGAATAAGATTTATATATTTGAAATCGATACGCGGTTGATATAAGTAGTGCCACCTACAGGCAATGTTCTAACTATATCCTTGCGGGCCTACGTGCAATCCAATCGCTCGTGAATACTATT
>JBAGKK010034137.1:0-10828 GCA_037177015.1 Euceroptres primus
TAATTTCACAGGAATGAAGAGAGACGTGATTATTGCAAAGTATACCTAATAGCGTGACGTCCTATGTGAACGCTCCCTAAAGTTCTCATCGTCTGCAAAACTTGCCGTCGCCGAATTCACACCTGTTATCCGCCAAGGCCGTTTAATCCGCCGACCAAACAATTTTCACCACGCCACAATCATTGTAATACTTTGTTCACCGAGTCCACAGAAAGTTCTCAAAAAACAGTCCGATTCAACAAATTGTTTTTACTTTTCACCACAAGCGTTTTCTCAAAGTTTGGAAATATATCCCACTCCTGATTGAAAGCTTTATACTAAAATAAAGCTGACTCTCTTTAGAATCACGTCACCACGGGGTCCCCAGAGCTTATCTTTTCGCCAAGTCAGGATTCACACTCGCTGAATGAAACAATATACATCGGATTACTGAAAAAATACTGAGAAATTTAATAAAATAAGATATCGGGCACTTTGCCCTACAATAAGGACTACCTTCGATTTTTAAGAGGATCGCTTTAGATCGCACGCCAGCACTCCTTGTCATACTTTTTCTCCCTCCTAGACTCCCTTCCGGTTCCAGTTTTACTAACCTCCCTTTACTATCAACTACTATCCAAGTCACTGTACTACTCACACACAGATCAAAAGGATAAGATAAAAAGCTAACACTACGGCAAATGTCACTTACAAGGTAATACTTTTGGACAACAGATCTATTTCCTTTCCAACGTGACGCTATCACGCACCCGTGTTAAGAGATAATCCATACATATTATATATGTCGATGTTGGACACGTTTGCAATCACCTTACGCATAAAGTTACTCAGATAACAATCGTGCGTCGCACGTTACCCGCACTCCTGTCCAGTACGTGACGGGCATCGCAGTGCGAGCGCAATGCGTCGCCCTACGCGATCACGCCTGTAGGCACGAAGTGTTGAGCATATACACCACACGATGTTCAGAGACCATGAGGGCAGTATATAATTAACACCAATTAATATTATAATTTAATTATAATTAAATTACCTAATAATAATTAATTATAAATTAATAGGTTAATTATCAATAATAAATTCATATCATAATTTAATTCTAAAAATTATAATTTAATAAACATAATTAATTAAAATAAATATTATGTGCAAAAACCATTAAATTAAAAGAACTACAATTAAAAGCTAAGCATGACAAAATAAAAAAATCTTGTAATAAATTTTACGATAAAATACGTAAAGTTTATATAGGAAAAAAATATTTGCACTAACATTCTGTAAAAAGACCAAAATTAAAAAAGAGTTTAAAATTATAAATGGAGTGGAATTTATCATTTATAGTAAAATTGAGTTAATTTAAAATGATAAATCAGAAATATATTTACTAATTTTATTTTAAAAGTGCTTTTGAAAATAAAAAGAACTTCTTGATTTAATTTCATGTCTATTTTTTAAAAATATAAACTTCTAAAATATTTAAAAATCAAAACATCAAAAAATTAAAATTAAAAAAAAAGATTTTACGAATATTTTGATTAGATTGTTTTAAAATGCTGTGAGAATAGCTTTCTTGGATGTTTAATAATTTTCTTAATATTCCTTTGAAACCTTGTTCAGAATCTAATAATCGTTTTCTAAAGATTTAAACATCATTTTCTAGTGAGCGATTCGTAAACATTCAAAAGTTTCAACGTTAAACCGTCGTTGTTCTAACCTCCAACTTACATGCTTTGAAACCTTTGAAAGGTGTACAATGATAAAACATATAACCTTTAATTGTCTGAAATAAAAATTGTGCATAACATTTATTAGCTGCTCCTTATTTAATAATTATTTATTAAACATTTTTCACCTTCACAAAACTCACACTCTGTGTTCGCATCATGCCTGCACGCGCGCGCGCGCAATGCGTTCACCGTCCGAGCATATTGTTATCTGCGGTTAGCTTTAAGCTGACACGCATGAAGTTGGCCAAAATGCATGTCTTTTTTAGAATAAGAAGCAATCAACCAATCAGCAGCCAGCGCCGATTTTTTCCACCAAAATTCCAACCAATCAGAGAAGATCGGTGCTCGCTCACTGGCCACTGGTTCACGTTAATCCGCAAAAGTTCCTTTTCCGCAAGTTAGTACCGTTCTGATCAAAACACAGTTTTGTTCCCAACCGTTTGCTCAATGCTTAGACCAGAGCTTCGTTCCAAGCTCCCAAGAGCACCTCAGGAAGCGATTCACGAAAACAACCAAGTTCTTATTTCTCTCAACTACGCCGATGTGAGCGCTGAGCGCTCATTTAGTCAAGCTCAACAGATATTACAGTCAGTCCGAGATTTAGGGATGGGTGATTTTCTAAAAAAAGATCTATTCAGAATCGAATCAAAAGATCGATCGAACTGATTAATCGAATGAAAAGAAAAGATCTTCAAAAATCGTTGTGGAAAAACCGTTAACTTCATTAAAAATTTTGACTTCAATGATCTTTTTTTAGGATGACAAAAGAAAATTTCACGCTGGACAATGTAAAAATTTTTTGAAAATATATCCTGGTGAATAGGAAAAAAAGAGGGGGGAGGGGGTATTTTGCAAGATCGATTGAAAAGATCGATCCGACCAAATAATCGAAAGGAAAAAGATCGATTAAATATCGACTAATCGAATGAACATGATCGATTAAATATCGATTAATCGAATGACGATTCGATTCACGGAGAATCGAATCGAGATCGCCCATCCCTACCGAAATTTGACAGCGGCGAGATGAGTCGCAAGCACCTCCGCTTGCGTATTCTGCCTCCCGTGTCCTTTCTTCGATTTTCTCTTGGTCTCCAAGGTCAACTCGATACTTTTTCGAGGTGATTTGTGACTGAAGAAGAGCCTCAGTTCTCGCAAGAGGTTTGGCATTTGAGCTCGATCTCACTAGTAGAGTGACGAGGAGGATTCTCATCAGAGTGTGGCTTGGCAACTCGTCACACAAGTCAACACATTGAAAGGTCGCATCTTCTTCTACTTGTAAATCTCGATGGGTGGATCAGTCTCATGAGGCTGACCTCTACGAAGACTGAAGGATACCCAACGGCACAAGTAAGGACTCTCCTCACGCTCTTCGCTTGAGAGGTCGGTAGCACGCCTCAACCGATGATCTTTCGCGAGAACGCAGAGATGACGGGTTTTCTCTCTGTGACCTTCAAACTCATCCCAAGCACTTTTCGAGTCCAGATATCGAATTTTTAGAAAGAAGGAAAAAATTTATAATCATACTGTGTTTAATGTTTTCGCAAAAACACATGGAATTATTAAAACTCTCGCTGAATGTAAATTTTCATTCTAGATAAAATTCCTTCATTTCTTTAATGGAGGGTCTGGATTCTCTAATGTCCTATAATATTTTTCGCCTCAGAGTGAAAAGACCCCTGGCACATGCCGTATTTTCGAGGTTTAAATGTATTATTTACACTGCTTTCGTCTTTAACTTATATATAAAGTTAACTTTGAATTACGACCAAACACTAAGCGATAAAAATCTTTATTTGGTTAAACAATTTTTATTTAAAAAATTCGATGTGTGGCATTTTTGAACATAGAGCGTTAATCATTGCTTGAGGCACTATCAAGAGAAAAAGATTCCTCTGTTGTTGGGGAGCGATGCCAACGCCCACCAAACAGTGTGTGTGGGGGGGGGGGGCACGGACAATAACCATAGAGGAAGAGACTTTACCGTGCATGGAGATGGAGATCCGTGATCCTAAAAATTCTTCCAGATTCCAGAACAATAACATGAGTGAGGTTCTTAAGCTGACTCTGAGCTCATAGGAGCTGAGGAACAAGGTAGTGGACTGGAGGGTTTCCGGAGAAGAGTCCCTCGCGGACCACAAATATATCTTGTTCCAGTTGGCCCTGAGAAAACCAGTGGCTGCGAAGATCAAAAACTCCAAAAACATCTCTTTGGGACTCTTTCAAGGTGGAACTTCAGATCATTCTTGCAGAGTTTCCTACAAGTTACTATACAATAGATGGGTCGTAACACACCGCGGATTTTCTCAGAAGGGCTCTAATTAAAACCTTTGAGAACAACTGCCCTTCGAGTAGAATTAAATCTAGGAAAGGGGTCGAATGGTAGAATATCCATCTATAGAACCTCTGTAAAAAGACTAGAGTATTGTACAATAGGGCAAACGGAACAAAACTGTTTTAATAACATTCGAGCAGCCAGTCCGAATTGAAGAGTTCAAAGACTAAAATACTCTTTAGTGTGGTCTCTTAATTTCAAGAAGAAAATTTTTGTGCACTTCATAAACTCGATTCCAATTTTTGAAGATGTTGAGCGTGGCAAGGAATTTTGAACAGCTCGTTCAGCTGTTAGTCGCTGCGCGCGCCGCTTTCACGTCGACTCTTCCCCCCGTTACAAAAAGGTTTTTTTTGAATCTGAAAGAGGACAATGTTTACAAAAGAAAAAAATTGTCGATCATTAATCATTCTGGAGCAGTAGATGAATTTTAAAACGGAGTAAATTTTAAACTAATAATTATTTACACTTAAAAGTTTGGGTTTATGTTAGCCTCAACGTGTACTATAAATTTACCAAGTTTCATTCAAATCGGTTACCCGGCTCCGAATTTTTTGCTTATTATTTCATTATATAATAATTTATTTAATTTTTTTGTAAAATCTATTAAAATTATTTATATATTATAATTTCTAAGAATTGTTTTCTATTCGAAATTCACTTTTTCGGATGTTTGCCTTTTTTTTCTCAAAAAGTATATATGCTTATAAATAAACATAAATTCATATTTCATTATTTAATTATAATTGATAAATTAGAAATAATAATTAGAAATAAATTCATTTTTATTTTTATTCATAAGCATTTAGGGTAAATGCACCAATTGTCGAGTTGGTACCTATTGTCTATTTCAAAGATAAAATTCTTCCTAGTTTTACTATTTTGGTGTACTCACTTAACGACAGCCCACGTCTGACGCTCGCCTTGTAAGAACTATCTAGCTCAGGCCTTCCCAAGTAAGGGAGCACCTGCCCCAAGCAAATGTTTCGTCATCGCTTCCAGCGCTACTCCGAACTGATCCTTCAGCAACCTTAGTTAAAAGATAGTATGGAGTAGCTCTACTAGGGATGGCGAAATATCTGTTTTGGGAAGGCGCTCCCCTACTTGGAAAAGCTTGATCTAGCTAACCTGAACCGAAACTTATTACTTAATCCGCTTAGCCATACAGACGTATGGAAATTTAATGAAAAATATAGGACAAGCTCTGTAAATGAAAAATTCAGGGACGAAAGAAATATTCTGTGCCCCGTTGCACCAATAATTTTTCTGTTTCAGAAATTTGTTAATATTTTCAGACAACATAAGTTTATTTTGTACAAAAAATTGTTAAAATATCGTAAACTTTCATGAAAAGTACAAATAAATTTTCTCAGGGTAGAAAGTTACATTATGTGATAATATAAACCAGTTTTTTATTCAGAGTTTTTGGTAAAGAATAATAATCCACAATACAACTTAGAATTTGTTTTATATTTCGAGAAAGAAACTGGGGCACTAGTCGCTCCAACAGTAGCGCTTGCGCGGTACTGGGACGTCTGCTGCATCAAAAGCGTACAGCAGCTGCCCCGAAGCTGCACTGCAGATGCCCCAAACAAACGTACAAGATTTGTCCTAGAGTTAAGCGCCAGTATAAACATAATTGTCCTGTATTTCATGCAACGATTTCATATTTTTATGTCCTAATTCATAATTTTATATCACACTTAGTAAATTTATATCACAATTACATAATTTCCTATAATGTGACGGAAATTCGTCAAATTTCTGTTACTCTTGCAACAGAAAAGTTTCGGAAATTTACGAACCTTTTTAACAGTGCAGGAAAATTGGAGAGACTTCTGCTAGGAAACCAAGAGTATTCCCGAAACATCGAGGTACCATAAAATCCTGGCAAAAAATATGAAGGCTCGTCTAGGGCTCATAAGGCTCGAGAATGGCAAGTTCTCTGTGGACGAAGAAGAAAGCTTAAGTTACCTGATGGGAGCGGACAGTGTAATGTGGTCTTAAAGTGCATAAAAAGAGCTTTCTAAAACGCCCATAGTTTTTCAAAATCAAGAAAGTCCCCGATGATTTATTCAGACTTGGACCTTCGGCGCGCATAGCCAAAAGAAGTGAAAAACTGAAAATTTGAACCCCTGTCATTAGGCAACCCGATGCTCTAAGGCTTTCAAATTTATACTATGTCTTTAAGACCAATAGTACTACAATATGTGTAACTTAGAACATTATCTGAAGACATGTCACAGACATGTTAAGTGGGAGGTTTGACGTCGAGGGTGTGTGTATACAGTCGATAATATCAATGTCTACATTCAAACTCGACTGTCAATAAACCGGCTGTACTCGGGAAGGATTTTCTGCAGTTTTCCTCTTCCCTGGCCGAAAGTCCAGGCGAATGCGAGTACTTCTAATAAAGTCGGATGCAGCCGCGGATTATTAGCCCTGTTATCACAGGGCCATTCCCGGTGGAGTGGAGTGGTGTCTACGGTATACATACTCATGCTAAAGGACTTAAATGATACTTTAGCAGTGAGGGGTTCCCGTGTATAAACCTCCGTTTGACTGGGAATGTTGAATAGAAGGCATAGTACAATAGGTTTAACCTCAGCGCTACGGGACTCAAATGAATCAGCCATAAATAATAATAATAATAATAATAATAATAATAATGGGTTCCTTGGCCCACATGGATCAAGAGCGTTTCAAAGACTGAATTCTGGGAGCACACTAGGGTTGCCGCAACAGGCCAAAGCCATCCTAGGATATACGTACAGGAGGAATAGAGCCATGAGAATCCTAAACCTAAAAGAACTGGTGAAGTCATCTGATCACGGCAATTTTCATGCCTAAATGGGATTTGGCTCTAATTCAGGATATATGATTGTTTGGTAGTGAAACAAAATTCCAACAAATATTTTTCGAAAAAATAGCGGAGTTATGGAACACTGAGTTTTTGTGCAACGTTCTTTAAAAAAATACATATCTTTGGTTCAAATTGACCGATTTAACTTTTTGACGTCTCAAGTCACTTGTTATAAAATACACTTCAAAATAAAAAATAAATAAAATAATTTTTCAATTTTTTGTCAACGGAAGGTATAAGTGTGCTCTACAAACCGTGAAAATATTGGAGTGGGTTTGCGACTGGTTTTCGAGAAAAAAATTCAAAGGTCACGCCTGGTATGACGCGGCGCGATTTCAATAGGGGAAAAAAAGTGTCTGGAAAAATTCATTATGAGACCACAATTTTTATCCAATTTGAACTTTTTTTTAAATGCAAGTTAATACAATTTTGCATACATCGTTCACAGCCGATTTTTGAAAACAAATTGAGTACTTTTATATTTAATAAATAAAATGTCAAATAAAAATTTATTGATTCTTGAAGAGTACCGTTTTCTATAAAACATTCAATTTCATTCCAAAATATCTGGAAGAAATGAAACTACTATCCAAAAATATTTTCTAGTAGGACTGTAAAAGTTTAAAAATTTATGGAATTTGTTAAAAACAAATAAGGCAATGAAAATGGTTTCGAGGGAATTAGCAGTATTTAGTCACTTTATTACAACTTACTTTTAATAATCTATAGACAAAAAAATTTTCTGAGTTAGATTAATGAAAATTAGTAAATAATTTGTTATTTAATAAACAAATTTTATACATAATTAAACGATTCAGTTTGTTACGATCGGGTACCAGAATTTCCTGGTCAGTTAAATCTCTTTTATTTTTAATCGGAAGTAAACTGAGAGCCTGACCTATGTAAGTAAACCCAGAATGCACCGATCGAGACGTCTCCAAGAGACCGATGTCGCAATGCATTCCGGAGTTATCTGTTATGACGACTTCTAAGAATAATAAGAAAATAATAACTAATCTTAAGAACGAACAATGCGATTTGAAGATTTTAGCAAGGACCAAGAGTCACGAGCAAAATATTTTCTAAGGTCTATCTAAACGAATTATTTTCTAAAAAGGAAAATAATGAGTTAATTAATTTAATTTAATTTATTAAACTCGCTTCTGAAGAGTCGCTTGGAAGGCATATCGCAATGTGCATGTGAACGGATTATACACACACATTGCATATGCACGGCTCCACATGTAAACAGAAATCAAGAAGTAATTTTCCTCTACCACCCACACACGTATCATTTCCCACCATTTAATAATGAGATCACCTCTTACCACTTCTCTGCCCAGTACCCCACACCATAATTTTGTTTTTTCTCAATCTAGAAACCCAATAAGAAATCAGAACATTCCCTACTCCTAAAGTGCGCATCTTTATCGTGGTCCCCACCACTAAAATTTTGCCACTCAAGTAAAACGTCACACTTCCCAATCCAATAGAAATTAATCTTTTTCTACTCTTAAACGACTCTATAACTTCTACATTTATTAAAAGCCAACGAAACAAAAGGAAATTCCCCACTTTAATTATTCCTATTTCCTCTACTATCCACATCAATATCATTTCCCAACACTTATTACCTCCTACCACTTTTTCCAGTACTCCTCACACCATAATTCCGTTTCTTCTAAATTTGGAAGCCCAATAAACAATCAGAATATCTCCTACTCCTGAAACGCCCATCTTTAATATACAAATTGACATTCCCCACTCCCAAAAATTACGCACCTATAGTTACCAATTAATAACCAGACCATCTCCCACTCCTAATAAATACATATCCATTATACCTAAACCTTCCACATTCCATATCTTATTAAAATCTGCAAGACCTTCTCTCTAGACGTTTCAACCAATCAACGAAAAACCCTCTCCTATTCCTATGAAATAAACCCCACTAAAATTCACATATCCTACTCATTATCTTTTCCCACTCCTGCTGACCTCAAATTTCGGACATAAAAACCCGTGCATCTCCAACAGAAGCGTCTCTCCGTTTCGTACTGATTTAAGTAAGAACTCACCTAAGTTCCTAGAACACGGGAGTACCGTCATTTTTTTCAACAAACATTTAATTACTCTTACATCAAAAACGGTAATAAAAGGCATTCTACCGAGTCGGAATTTCTCACCTGAGAAACCAATAGTTAGGTGAGTCGTACTAAACCCCGTAAAATAATGTAAAGTAGAGTCATTATAGTGGAGGTGAATTGACGTATTTACATCTTTATTGTAAAATTTAAACAAAGACAATTCGAGAACTGTGCCATCGGCGATTGACCGTCTCCGTACGCGTCCTTCCAGTGTGAACCGAACCTCGAATCAACCTCACGCAAGAATAAGTTGTATTTAGTTATAAGTTAATTATAAAGTATAATCATTATATTATTCATTACAATTCTACCATATTCTTTCTTTCTACTCATTTCCTTGAAAATTCTGTCATGACGGATCCCATAGATGCGAAGAAGCAACGTCCCCACAATAATAAATAATAACAAGCCTTACCAACTTGTTTTTGAAAAAGCAACATCTCCGAAGTGTAATAATTACTTCATCCACGCGTCACGATCTCGCCGAATAGGCGGAAGGCTGCGTTCAACGAGTGCCACCTTCAGTGACACTCATCACGCTTTCGACCTTACCATTCCTTTTAATTCTATTCCTAAATATCTATTCCTAAGCCTATTCCAAAATATCCTAAATATTTTGACTGAGAAACGTGACAAGTTATCTGCAATGAAATAAATACCGTTGTTTTTACAGAATTGATCATAAATTTCTCTATAATTACACACAATTTATTTGATCACCCGGTAATGTTAATAATAATAGTAAATATCAAGACAAAAAAACAAATGATACGACGAGTCTTGCGCGTTTTACGAACTTCTCTAGTTACCATAGTTTTTAATACGGTTACGGCTATTATTTGGTTGCAAACGTGCTTTAATAATCATTATAATTTGATCGATAAAAAGATTTGGTTAAGAAATTACATAAGCTTTGTCAATTTTCGCGAGGGGCTATTCACTCAGAAATCAAGGGTTCTAATGCTCATTTACCTTTATTGAAATTTTAGAAATCAGCATAAACTCGATGAAATCAGCGACTACGACTTTTAATATGAACAGAATCTTCTAATATTAGTTACGCTTGGGGATCACTGGAGATCACAGGGAAATCATACGAAATCATTTGGTCTCAACTGAATTCAAAACTGAACTCAATAGAACGCAGTGAATTCACTGAGTTCAGTAGTCGAAATCAGTGAAATCAGTTGAACTCTGCTAGACTCTTCGTAATGCTCGAAGAGGTGGAAGTGTCAAGACTATAGCGTTTGCATGCATTCTCTTGATATTAGTAATAATAGTTGCTTGATATATTATTGATTTCACAAGTATTTTGATTCAATATTCTGTCTGTTTTTTCTTTATTCCGTAATAAATATCTGGAAAAATAAATTTTTCAAATTTGTGAAATCCATGCCAAATTCGGAAGTCTACTCATCTCACATTTTTTGTTAAAAAAATTTTCGAACGGTTACCGGATTTTGAATTTTTTTATATTTTTGAAATTCTCTAAAAAAAAGTTAACATTTTTCATAACGATAATTTGTACCGTTTGGCGTAGATTTAATCAAATTAATTAGAACTAAAAAGTTTCATGTACAATTTATTGAGGAACCCCAATTTTGGGGTCTCAAGCACTTTCAAAAAGCCTTCAGCGTTCATTTTGATGTTTCTACGAATTTTTTCAAAATTGCTCGATTTAATTTTTGACCATATATTTCGTTTTCTGTTACTAACAAGACTCCGAGAAAAGTATTTAAAACTAATAGGCTTTTGCATA
>JBAGKK010034148.1:0-10828 GCA_037177015.1 Euceroptres primus
CAGACTTATTTTAATAAAAGAGAAATTCAAGTATCATGCTGAAATTGCGGAAAATAATAAAGAATATATTGAAGCATGAATTTCGGGTAAATGCAAATCATGAGGAATAAACTTTTCTCTGCGCAAAGAACGACGAATATTCCGCGAGCCCGGAAGCGCGCTTAAACTAGCGAGCGAGGCGATCTTCGCGAGCTGCAAGGACTTCGCGCGCAGCGTGAGGTTAAACGATAACGGAGCGCGAAGCGCGATGTTCAATAATATCGGAGCGCGTAGCTCGACGATCAATAATATCGGAGCGCGTAGTGCGACGATCAATAGCATTGCAGCGCGACGGCCACTCCGCGCGCTCAAACTTGCGAGCGAAGTACGCGATGAAAATGTGCCCGCGCCCCCGAAGGGGGCCGGGCAGATTTTTCTGATTTTTTTCATGTGAAAAGAATACAAAGTACACTCATCGGTGGACCGAGGGCCGGGCTCGGCGGTAGACGGTCCTAAATCTAATGCTATTCGAGCGAGCAGTCTTATGTCAACATTTAGGTCCACGTATATCGTTTCTGAACGTACAAAAGTAAATGCGCAGAGTCGTGATGTAAACAACGTCTGGCGACCCTGACGGCCCGAGCGATGGCGCCGTCTCGGGATGCTCAGGGGCGGGACATAATCAGTGAAGCGTGAACGACCATGAAGGTGGCCCTCGATCCACCGATGAGTGTAACCCGAAATTGTTACGAAATCTGCTTTATATCTGATGCATGAAAAATAGTACATTTCTGCAACTCTATATTAAGTACAATATTTTTTACTATTTACTTTTTTCTTCTTCTCAACTCAATTGAAATAATATACAAATGCTAATTTCATAGGACGACAATGAAAGGGTGACAAATCATAAAATCGAGACTGTTTACGAGACAAAAGATACTCCCGAAAATCAGATTTCAAATTTAGAAGAAAGACTATAAAAAGGCAAAAATAAGTATAAAAAATGCTGAATTCTTAGAGTTTTAACCAGCAAAAATGGTTAATATCAATTATTTCCTTCGTAATCTTCCTTATATGCCCAATGTTAAAAAAATGCTTTTTAAACTATCCTAAAATTGTTTTGAGCATGCAGAAACTTTATCAGACTCAAAAGTAACGTACAAATAAGATTAAGCAGATTTCAGTAATTGAAATGGACAGATCCTGAAGTAAATCAATATTAAAAAATTCGTACTTTGCGAAAATCACGTAAGGGGTCAAAATTTTAATTTTTATTAGGTCAAAATGTCATTTGTATAAGCGTCAGTAAACTAAAATAATTTTTCAGACCTTGTAAAGTAAATCAGTATAAAAAAATTCTTAATTTTCCGAGTTTTTCAAAAATCGCTAATCTTAATTTTTTTGGAATCTACTTAATATGCCCAATTTTCGACAATCCTGTCAGATGGCAATATTTTAATTTTTTGTAAGTTAAAATGTCATTTTTGTAAACCTCAATAAACTAAAATAATTTTTCAAGACTTGTCAAGCTATCCTAAACTTGTTTTCAGCATGCTAAAACTTTATCAGACTCAAAATTCGCCTAAAATAGAAATGACAAGATATTAGCAATTGAAATGGCCAAACTTGAAGTAAATTAATATAAAAATTCCTAGTTATCCGAGTTTTGCAGAAATCGCTAATATTAGGACCATACAAACGCCTCTTAGTGACTCTTATATAATTTCACAAATTTTCAACTTGATATCTCAATTCGTGTGGACGTGAGTTGTTGTAGAAGATGTCGGTAAGATAGGAATGGCATAAGTATTACATGGCCTTAATGTAAAATAGCTAACGTGTGTGACAAGATTTAAAAATTTAGGCGGTATAGACTTTCCATTTTGAAATGCATAAGTTTCGATTTTCCTGTACAATAACTTAATCGTCAATTCCACAGATATTAAAAGGTAAAAATTTTTTGATAACGACCAAAAATGTACATTGACATGGATTCTAAATACGTGATTTAAAAGAAGTTGACGAAATTGAACAAAAATTGAAACAAAGGAGATTTTGCAAGAAAGTGGTATGAAATCATCACATTTTAACATTATGATCTTAGTGGTATAATTATAAAGTTATTATTTTTAAAAACATTGTCTATCTTTTTCTTTAGACTAAAGCATTAAAGCAATTGGGAGAATATTCCACACTCAGCATGACCGTGAAGAAGTTTATGCATCCTCTTCTCACTTATGAAGCTGGAATGAAATACACGTTTCCAGGGAGAGGTGACAAAAAACCTGCCTTCAAAAATCTACTCATGAACAAAGTAGTATTTAGTGTGTATTTTCTAAATTATTTTCATTTTATCATATATTTGGTAGTTCTTGTACATAATTCTAAAATTACCGATACATTTTTTTTAAAGATGCTGTGACCTCTCACTATCCATCAGAAACCACTGCGAATGTAGAAAAGTGTGCGAGTACTGTTAGTGTGAAATTTCTGTAATAACAATAATGGGCAATAGCTTGCATTAATTAAAACATTCATTTTGCATTTCAGAAACAAGGCTCAAGCTGCAGAGGAGAAAGAACGAAGGATGCAGTTAGAAATGGAGGAGTCTCCAAATGAGGAATGGATCACGAGATCGGCGGATAGTTTCATTCTTTACTTTAATTTAAAATAGTTTTTATAAACACGCGAGGAAGAGAACTTATATTCTAATAAGTAAGTACCTGCCTTGTAAATTTTGTTTTCAATCTCAACCTGAAATATTTTGTTTAATTTTGAGATACAAAAAAGTCGCTTAAAACTAAGTTAACTTTTGTGTAATTTTAAGCATAGAATTTATAAGTAAGACTTACCTTTTACACAGCCTATATATCCGCATTTATCAAAACTATTATCTGGCCATCAAAATTGAAGTTTCAAATTTTTTTACATTCCTGGAAGTTAAAAAGTCTTCCTAATTGGTTGCGGATTTTAATGAATCATTTTCTGAGAGATGATTTCTATTTAATTCACTCCTGTTTTCGAAAAAAATTCCTAACAACTGTGTAAGTAGAAGAAGAATTTTTTAGGGTACTTAAAAACTTTTTAGTGACAAAAATCCACTAGGAAAAAAATCGCCATGACCCACACGGAAAGAATAAGTACATATATGGAAATTTCATTGACAGTACTCGACTTTTAGATGGGGCATAAAGTTTCTAACGATTTCATATACTTACTCGAAGAAATCAAAGGCAGTCCTGAAATTATTCACGTAATTTTAGAATTTTTCAAGCAGTACGTGACTAATTTTAGGACTATCTTTGATTTCTTCGAGTAAGTATATGAAGCCGTTAGAAACTTTATGCTCTATCTAAAAATCGAGCACTCTGTCAATGAAATTTCCATATAATTATTTTTTCAGTGCAGGAATCGAAATTGGAAATCGTGGGTCTTTGCGTTTTTTTTCGTACTTCATTTTTGTCACTAGAAAGTTTTCAGGTCCCCCAAAAAATTCTGTTCTTGCCCACACAGTGATTAAAAATTTATTCCGAAAACAGGAATGAAATAATTGGGAATTATATGTTAAAAAATGAATGATTAAAATCCGCAAAAAATTGGGAAGACTTTTTTGACCTCCAGGAATTTAAAAAAAATTGAAAACAAGAAAATGTGAAAAATCTGCAGACAACAAATTTTTCAAATATTTTTTCGATTGCGGATAACTAAGTTGCTTATCTATACGATTCTACTCGTTTCCAAATTAATTATACTTTTAATTTTTCATTTTCGGCCCACCCTATTAATCATGTTCTACTTCGGCTTATTATCGTCACTGATATTTGCGATATTTAAAACATCCTTTGGACACATTTGTTAATATAAGTACCGGCATTGAAAACTTTGTTTTAAATCACAGCCTAAAATTTTATTTTTAATTTTATGATACAAAAAACTCGCTTAAATCTGAGGTAACTTTTGTGCAATTTGAAGCATACTTACCTTTTACACATCTTATATATCCGCCTTTATGAAAACTATTATCTGGCCATCAAAACTGAAGTTTTGATTCACTTTAAGAAAAAAGAAATATTCAATCATTAGGATGGGTCGAAAAGAAAGAATTTTAGATTTCGAAATCGGCACTACGTGAAAAAGTAGCGTATGGGGATCCTTAAAAAAGTATCACTAATTTTGAATCGCTAGATATGCAGCTTGTTTATTCATAGTCTAAAAAAATGTTCACAAAATTTCTAGGTTGAAGAGTTTTAAAATTTTCCAGAGTTACAAATTTTTTTACATTCCTGGAAGTTAAAAAAGCCTTCCTAAATTGTTGCGGATTTTAATGAATCATTTTCTAAGAGATAATTCCTATTTAATTCACCTCTGTTTTGTGAAAGAAATTGTAACACTTCTGGAAATAGGAGAATTTTTTGGGGTCCTTGAAAACTTTTCAGTATAAAAATTCACTAGGAAAAATTATCGCCAAGACCCAGGAATCGAAATTGAAAATAGAGCAAATTTACAATTTCCAAATTTAGAATTATGGGTCTTGGCGATTTTTTTTCCGAGTTCACTTTTGCCACTGAAAATTTCCCCAAAATTGACCCAAAAAATTCTTTTCCAATTTACACAGTGGTTAAGAATTTTTTCTGAAAATAGGAGTGTATTAAATAGAAAGAATGATTAAAATCCGCAAAAAAATTGAAAATCAAGAAAATGTAAAAAGTCTGCAGACAAATTTTTCAAATATTTTTTCGATTGCGGATAACCAAGCTGCTTATCTATTCGATTCGACTGGTTTCCAAATTAATTATACTTTGTTAGGATCTCAACTCGCTACTTTTTTAAAACATCATTTGGACAAGTTTGTTAATAAGTACTGGCGTTGTAAATTTTGTTTTAATTAACAACCTGAAATCTTCGTTTTATAATTTTGCGATAAAAAAGTCTCTTATCTAAGTTAATTTTTGTGTTAATGCATAGCATTTGTAAGACTTTTTATCTTTTGCTCAGGCCTATATATCAGCGCTTCATTATTAAGACTGAATATTATATAGATTCATCTGAAACGTGTTCTCAGTTTTATTTGCATATTCTATCTCATAAAATGTTCACGATGGTTAATTGATTTGTTTATTCAAATGATATTAAAAATTTATCAACTTTAATTTATTTCCTTTCTTATTTAATTACCAACTCAAGTTTTAATTATTTTAAGTAATTTTTTCAGAGCCTGTTCGCATTATTTATTAATAACATTTCTTGAATAATTTTTCTCAACATTGCATGAAAATTTTCAACAAATATTGTCTGAGCATTGTTGTCGAAACTTTCAGGAAACTTGCCAGGCAATCTTCCCTCGATATACATATGCAATATTTCCTGACAAGCAGACATTTTTATAGCTGCACAAACCTTGCCCTAACCTCTCAGTTCAATATTCCCAACCTTGAATAGCAAGTTTCAGGAAATATTCACCGAATTTTTTGTGCTATCTGGGATATTACATTCACTGACAAAAAGAGTAGGAATTTAAATACGGCAAATAGAATATTTTCTCAACCAAAATAAATTTTACTTTTTAGGAAAATGTATTTCATTGAAGGAAATCGATTTTCTGCAATCAAGAACTTTTTTTTTTAAATCTGCATAATCTCTAGATAATTTTCATGGAGGCATATAATTTTTATCGGCTATATCGGCCCAGTCCTTGAAAAAGAAAGTTTCTTATGTTCGTCTAAACTGATAGTCATACAGGATGTATGAAGCAAACGTTGGTATTTAAAATTAGTCTTATGTCAATAGCCCAGGTACTATTATATTTAGAGGACGTTCCACTCGCATTAACATTTGTAAAAAAATGTAGGTTTCTCTAACCATTTTATTAAAGTTTCCTGATTCAATTATTTTCGACTTTAACGCAAAATTTAAATTCTTCAGTAAGTTTAAAAATCTGATTATCGAGATTGATAGTGAGTTAGTTATGTTCGATTTACGGAAGAATAAGAAAATAGATCAGGACACATTTTAATAAAAACCTTAAATTCTACTTGATACATAAAATAAAAATGTTTTCGAGATGCTGGATAGATTCTGGGTAAAACAAAATAATATTATGGTTAAATTTTCGTTAAAACAACTAACGTTCTAGTTAAATTCTGGTTACTTTAACCACAATTCTGATTAAAACAACCAAAATTTTGTTTAAATTCTGGATAAAACAACCATAATTATGGTTAAATTCTGATAAAACCTTCTAGAATTGTGATTAAAACAATAAGAATTATGGTTATTTTAACCAGATATTTTTTTAGTGTATCTTGATTATCTTGATAGTGTATCAGAATTTAACCAACATTCTGATTATTTTAAGCAAAATTTAATCAGAATTCTGATAATTTGAACCAGAAATTTTAATAATAACACTGATTTTAATAATAAACAGGCTATCTTAATAACATTTAAAAATTTTATCACGATACAAAAAAAATGTCTGAATAAATTAACCAGAATTCTGGCTAAATTTTGATAAAATTCTGGTTAAAGCAATCAGAATTCTGGTTAAATTCTGGTTAAAACCACTAGATTACATGTTAAATTCTGGTTAAAACAACTGAAATTCTGGTTTAAAAAACTAGAATTTTGGTTAAGTTCTGCTTAAAACAACTATAGCATTCTGGATAAAACAACCAGAATTCTGGTTATTTCAACCAGACATTTTTTACTGTACCTTGATTTAGCATTTTTATTTTATCTATCAAGTAGAATTCAACATTTTTATTCTGGTTGTTTTACCAAAAATTTTAAAATAATTCTGGTTATTTTAACTAGAATTGCTGGCTACTTTAACCGGAAAAAATAGTAAGGGCATATTTTGATTAATTTAACCAGAATTGTTTTGAGTCTATAATTTAAAGATTTAAAATCCTAAAGATTTTTTAGCGTGCTTTATTTATTTTTGTGAACATTGGTAATGTTTATTTATAAACTAAAATTGTATATTTAGTAGTCAGCAAAATAGCCTTCTGATTTGTGAAACAATGAGGTCAAGTAGTGAATTTAATGCGCGTAAAATGTTTTTCGCTGTATCAACAATCAGCAAGAAGTTGTATGCGTACTACATGACGTAACTAACTGTTATTATATTCTGATCTAATGCGGATATCACTACTTATTACAATTACTTATTACTTTGAACTATTTACAGAAAATATTTTTTTGGCCTTGTCATTTTCCTGAATTCGTGAATCATTTAGACTTGGGTGAAATCAGACTCAGCAACATATAAAACATCTTATATTAGTAAATAATTATTCCATCATTGTTACACATATGATAGGTATTCATGATCATCTGTATCGAATTTGAAGAACATTTTCACTGTTCTATAAATAATATAAAAATTCAAATAATGTAAGTTTAATTTATCTTTTTACTGAAAAATGTTTCTATGCAGGAATTAGAAGTTATTTAAAAGTGAATTGTTAATGGTTCTAAATGGATGTACGCCTCCTATTTGGAATGAAAGAAAATAGACATGAAAAATATAAAAATAAAAAAATCCTCTTTTAAAAACATTTTTAAAAATGCTTGCAAACGTAAAATATCAACAACCTAACACCTTATTAATTGTATACAACGTGTATATAATGTATCATAATTAGGCCAATTATTTTCTGAAGAACATGATTTTAAAGCCAAAATTTTCAGCAGCAATTTGGCGAAGGAAAAAATAAAAGGTATACGGTATGTAAGTTTGCAAGTGCATGTTGCAAAACGAGCGATACATTTATACCTAGTCAGGATTTTCAAAAAATCGATTTTCCAGTTTTTACATTTTCATTAAGTAAATACTCTCGAGTTTACCCAAAAAACATAATACGGTGATATGACAAATATTTTCGAAGTTACACTTGGCCCGAATTCCCGTTTTTACACCGAAAAAGAGGATGCACATCGGATCTCGAATTTGGAGCCAAGAGCGCATGAGAGCACTAGGGAGGGAAGACATCAGATCCAACTTTTGGAAGCTGTAGCAGGAATGGAAGACTGGAATAGATGACTCCGTGTAAGTTGAAAAAAAACTTTACTAGGTATAAACTGTTTTTGAAACTTTAAACGCATTTTTCTCAAAACTATGTTTTTCAAGTCGGTGAGCAAAATTTTTATTTTTACACAGGCTTTAGAACTTTATTTTTTAGTCTTTAATCGAAGATTTTTTCGATTCGATCAATAGTATTCATTTTATAAACAATTTAAAACGAAATTTTTCGTCGAAAATGAAATTTTTTTTGAGATGTAATTTTGTTCAAACGTGATATTTTGCTTATTCCTTCGATTAAATACAAGATTTTACCTTATATTAACTGAATCTTCATTTTTTTTTTTTATTTCAGATGATCCAGTCCAGAGATATCTTTCTCACCATAGTAGCTCGACAAGTTAATATTTTTGTAAAAAAAATGAGTGTGTACGTGAAGATCAACTTAATTTAATGTAAAAAGATTCATTAAAATAAATGCAAACGCCTTTCCAAAAAAAATTTTTCAAATATCGTTTTTTTTCGGCCTCCTGACTAGGTATAACCCCTTAAAGGGGCATTGCGCACGAGAAAAATATAAAACAGAAGCCATTCTACAAATTGTTGACAAACTTGTAAGCATATTAATGTATATTCATGATTTTTTTCAAAACCATAACTCGTCAAAAACATATTTAAAAACAAAAAATTCATTTTATTAAACAATAGAACATATTAATATTTTACATTTTTCATTTTTTAAATGTAATTTCAATACATTATAAATAAAAACTCTGTAAAACATTTGTCTCTATTCTTATTAACAATTGAATTATTTTAAAGCGAGGAAAAAGTAGCACAAAATTGTTAATACAAATACCTCAAAAAATTTAAACAATTTTGAACCAACAGTTTGAATAGTTGGTCCAGTTATTTAGTACCCCAAACACTATTTATAACCAAAATTAGAGAAAAACCTGAGACAAGCCCTACGTTCTTGTACAAAATTCCCCTAAAATGAAAACCCTCGTAAATAATTACAAATGGAAATAATTATATAAAGTGACTTAAAGGTTACTAATGAGGCTTAAATTTTTGTTGAAATTTGGCGAAATATACTGAAGGTCTTAAGTCACTCGAACAAAATGATGTGTCCTCGTGTGTTTGGTGACACAGTCCAAATTGAAAGACAATGCGTATGTCGCGTGCACTTGAGAAAGGAAGTATAGCCTCTTAAGTCGATAACGCAATGTCCCACAGGTAAACACTGCATAAGTTTGGGACATTAGTTCACACACACTGAGAGGAAATTTTTCTTTGTTAAATAAGAAAAAATTGTAAAATGTGTGACACACTTCAAGATTTAAAAAAAGTAGTTATTTGTTTAGTAACGATTACTGTGAATCAAAGTTATAATACAGTTCACATCAAGTTTAATTTTCAAAAGTTGTGAATTTTAATTAACATTGACTCACTTTTTTATTAACCAATCCCCTATAATTTCACAGAAACGAATAACTTATAAAATAATTATGTACTTGAAGAGTAAAGCTGAAAATGATTTCAGAACTAAATATTTTTGAGTTTTTAATTGAAAATTAATTTCGTAATCTAATTCAGTAAAGTCTTACAGAATTTCATTGGGCCAAAAGATTTGAAAATTGGAATTGGAAATTTCCATTTTTTGACAATTGTATCAAAAGACTGTTTTAAGAAATAATTGCCCTATATAAGATCTTTATCTAAATAGATCAATCTTCTAAATCACAAATTAAACTTTTGTAAAAATTCGGCGAGACAGATTTATCTGAGTTCATTCGTTTCCTATTAATTTTCTGTCATTATCTTTCGAGTCAGGAGCCCTGAAAAAAATGGATTATTGGGCCTACTACTTTAGTAGTTGGACAAACTACTTTATTATTTACAAAACTTTTAATAGTTTATGTAACTATTCAAATTGTTGTTGCAACAAACTGAATATTTCCGCCTACCCGTGCAGAAATTTTGGAAAGCCACATGTAGAGAAAACACGTTAGGCCCTTGTCAGGTTTTCTCAAACTTGCCATATTAAAAAAAAACTTTTAACTTATTTTTTAATTTTATGATATGTTATTTTCAAAGAGAAAAAATACTATTAATTCAAAGAAATACGAATTTCTCTTTATGCATTATAATACTTACGTTCAAAGCAATGACTCAGTATTGCTTAAAATCGAAAATATTTAGCTTAGGTTTTTAAAGTTATTTAAAGAAACTTTATTTTTAAACAACAATAAATATATGTCTTACATATCCTGAATCTAGCTTTCACTATACCCTCTCATCTCTTTTATACTTACTAACTTATAATTTATTTTTTTTTAATTTTTATATTTCTTTAATCGCAAATAATTATTACCTAACTTAACATAATATTACATACAATACACAACACATTACTAGAAAAACGACGCATGGCACTGAAAAACCCGCAAAGACCGGGGATTCGAACCCGGAACGCACCGGCACCGCACTGTACCGGCAAAATCACGCTTTATGCCTGTCAGCTGTCTGAGAAGATTAAGGTAATTTTCAAAGAGAAGAACCACATTCATCCAAAATTCTGTAAGTTCAAAATTTAAAAAAACGTACAAAACCTCCGTTAGAAATTCATTTTAAAGAATTTTAAATCTTTTAAGCCAATAATTACAAAATTATTTTTTCCACATTTTTTTTAAGGCGCGTGGTTGAAATTTTCCAGTAGAGCTGAAAATTTTCTAAGCAAATAGTAAAAAATCTGCCCGGCCCCCTTCGGGGGCGCGGGCACATTCTCATCGCGCGCTTCGCGCGCGGCTCGCTGCGCTC
>JBAGKK010034159.1:0-29345 GCA_037177015.1 Euceroptres primus
CGACCACTTTTGACCCCGACCCCTTTCGATTTGGCTGAAACTTTTTTATCTTCTTCTACCCTATCGAAAACATTTTTGAGAATTTTTTCAAATTTTTTTACCTGACCCAATAAAAGTTATGGGTTTTTCAAAAAATAGATTTTTTTCAAATGGTCGTAACTTTTTCAAAAATTGATTTATCGGGACGTTTTTCTTCAAAATTTTTGTTTTTAAATGCACTTTTCAGAAAAAAATTTATGAAAATTATACAGATGCATCTTCAACGTTTTTTTTCGAAATTTTCGGGAAAAAAAGGAAATTTCGAGATGATTGTCATTTTTAATTTTGTTTTCTTTTTTTATAAAAAACTTTGACATTTTCCGCAAATTCTCTAAAATATTCAGAGTGGGATTTTTTCGTTTTCTATTTTTCTTTTTCAATTGAAAAACAAATTTTTTAACTCAGCTTATTTATCATAACACCATTCTGAAAAGTTTTTAGAATATACAGAGAACCTTAAAATTTGGAGAAAAAATAATAATAATAATAATAATTAAAAGTGGTAGTCATCGGAAAAATTTCAATTTTTTTCGAAAAAGTCAAAAAAATAGAAGATAGCCCTGAATAATTTTTTTGTATTTTTTTTCGTAAACTACATTTAAAAGCAAAGAAAATTTTAAAAAAGTTATGATTTGGCCTATTTCTGACTTAACCATAAGCTTTTAAAAATTTTGAAGCAGTTAATTTGGGATGAAATTTGTTTATATTTTTTTCAATACGTTGCTTTTTTTGTTTATATACCCAAAAAACATAGTTTATTAAATAATTTTATGCACAGTAGATATAAATATAATATAACTTTATTTCTTTACACGTTTAAATAATTTATATACTCTAAATTTCTAGAAAGAAAATGTTTTTTTTTTCTTTCTTATACAAAGCTGTATTTTTACGTTTAATTACTGATAATTACTTTTGAAATCTGTTTTTTTATCAGAAATATTTATTGAAAATTATATTTAATCATAATTTGCATAACGTTATCAAATTAATTGCTCTTTTCAACTTTTCGCTTTGAAAATTCAAAATTTTCGACAGTTTTTGAAAATTGGGAAGTTATTGTTTGAGAACTTGTAACTTGTGACATCTGCGTGCATTTCAATCAGTTAAAAATGAAATTATTCAAACGCCATCTATAGGAAAATTGACAAACTCCATAGAAATCTCGCCATCTCGCATAAAATTATTTAATAAACTATATTTTTTGGGCCAAATCATAACTTTTTTTAAAATTTTCTTTGCTTTAAATGTAGTTTTCAAAAAAAATACAAAAAAATTATTCAGGGCTATCTTCTACTTTTTTCTGACTTTTTCGAAAAAAATTGAAATTTTTTCGATGACTACCACTTTTAATTATTATTAATTTTTTTTCCAAATTTTAAGGTTCTCTGTATATTCTAAAAAATTTTCAGAGTAGTGTTATGAAAAATAAGCTGAGTTAAAATTTTTTTTCAATTGAAATAGAAAAATAGAAAACGAAAAAATCCCACTCTGAACATTTCAGAGAATTTGCGAAAAATGTCAAAGTTTTTTATAAAAAAAAGAAAAAAATTAAAAATGACAAAAATAAGTCAATTTTTGAAAAAGTTACGGCCATTTGAAGAAAACCATTTTTGAAAAACCCATAATATTTTTTGGGTTAGGTAAAAAAATTTTAAAAAATTCTGAAAAATGTTTTCGATAGGGTAGAAAAACATAAAAAAGTTTCAGCCAAAACGAAAGGGGTCGGGGTCAAATTTGACATGGAATGCCCCATATATATACTCGAATCCCGGTTTAAGATGGGTTTTGGGTATTGCCCGCCTTAAACCGGGATAATCCTTGAGCGTCTCTGAACACAAACAGTCAGGGCCGTACGAACCAATTTCAGTCGGAATAATATGAATTAAGTAACTGAATTATGTACTCATGAAAAGATTTTACCATAAGGGATTAAAATTCTTAAATGACGATGAAAAATGAATGAAAAAAAAAATCTTAACGTGTACTACTCGACGACCGTGCCTCCTTCTTTACCCTCGGACCCGCGCATATACTGAATGCCGCCGAACGAAATTCTAGGAATATCTTAAACCGGGATGCGAGTGTATATATATATAAATCTGTTTACATTGCTTTTTATTTGAGAAGTAAATATAAAACAGGGAGAAATACAAAATATGAGAGTTCATAACTCTAAGGGAAATTTCCATATAAATTTTCCTACCATTTCTAGAGGCCTGCTTTGCTTTCAGGATAAAATCAAACGGCTTAAGTAGAATTCGCATTTTTTGTGTGCAGCCACAAACATGGTGCTTCCGAATCAAACGATAACAATATCCCGTAAGCTGGAGATGAATGCGCTCTCTGGATCTTAAATAAAATATCTTTTGGTCGTATCAAACTACTCAATTGAGACCAGGAAACCACAAAAATCGATTCCTTAGAATCACCTCCATCACATTTATACCTCCTTCAAATAAAAGTAAATTTTCATAAAATTCAGAAGTGATGTAATACATATTTAATGGAATGTAAAATTCCAGAATAAGGTGGTAATGGAACTATGGGTCATATGTTTCGAAAAATACATGTCTGAAATGTATGTCATACTTTTCAATACAATTCACAGAAAACTTGAATAAAACAAGTGCCAAATCGATTTAAATTCTTTTATGAATTATTTGTTGTTTTCATTTTAATGTAATTTAACGAAGTTTAAAAGATTTACATATACTATGCATACTGTTCTCATTAAATTAAAACGACCTACTTGTGCGTGTATAAAAGTTAATAAGGGCCATAAACCATAATTTGCTAATTAAAATGCAACCGTATCTTCCTATTTTGAATCAAGAATTCGAAACTAAACAATCTAAAGAAAAAATAACTGTTGGTAAAAAATAATTAACCTTTTGCCACACAGCTGACAACTTTTATGTAGGTGGCCATAAGCTCGAACATCTGCACTTGATTGAACAAAGTAAAAAAATAAAACGCTGTACGCGATCCTTGGTGGAGATTAATTATGTCTTTATTCTCTTGCCGTCATTAAAGTGGCGCACAGCATGGTTACATTCACGTCATGATAGGCAAGAAGTTTGATAAAATACAACAAAATCGTTAGTTTGCGATACAAAATTACGAAGGAAATCTGTTTCACCCCTATTCCAATGGAAAATTGTTTCAGTAAGGCGGGAGGCTTACGCCCTCAATCAAATCGCGCTCAGCACAAAGCCAAAGAGAAATTAACGCTGCTCTGGAAAAAAATGCCTCTTTGCTCGAGGGTACGCATATAATATTTTTTACGTGGTAAATTGCTTTTAATACCGAAATAAAAAAAACACGAAAACACAAAAAAAATCCCTGTATTAAAAAAAGAAACAGTAGGGGAAAACGGGTATGTATCATGAGCGAGAAATGTTTCGCGAATGACAAATTAGACAAATTTTTTCACACAAATGATATATAACTAAACACATTATTCCAGGGAAAAGAACATCATTAATTAGTTCATAAATTTGAAAAAAATACAATAAGTTGTACCAAATTTATCAAACATAATTTAAGAAATATTATATGAAGTTAATATATAATTATAATATGAAAACTTTCATTGGCCCAAAATTGATAAAGCAATTAATTTTCTTTTCCATTATTTCAATTAAGGGTATGTGATACATAATGATGTCACGAATTATTGACCGATTTTTTATTTATATTCTGCGGATTTATTAAGAGAGAAATGCAAATTGAGGGAATTATAAGGAATATATATTATTATTTATATATAATAAGGAATATATATATAAGGAATAATATATATATATATATATATATATATAAGGAATAATTATATATAATATAATATATAATATGTAATATAAGATATATATATATAATATAATATATAAGATATATAATATATAAAGAATAATATATATAAGGAATATATATATATATAAGGAAATAATAAGGAATATATTCTTTATCATTTCTCAAAATTTCAGTATTATATTTTTATTTCTCTCCTAATAAACCCGCTGAATGTTAATAAAAAATCGGTCGGTAATTTGTGACGTCATTATGTATCACATACCCTTAAATTCGCGAAATGTACCTATTCTACCCTACAAATTACCTGCAATATATAATGGTTCATAACCACACACATATCATACGTATGTGTGTGGTTATGTATTGTATGTAATATCATACGTCAAATGGAAATTCCATAATTCCATGATTTAATTTGAGTAATTTCACAGAATATCGTCATAATTACGTGGAAGACTACTATATATGCTGACAAGTTATTACGTTCTCTGCTCTGTTCAGAATTAATCTCATATTAATAAGCAAGCTGGCAAGATAAAATTAATTGATGCTTTTCTTGCATAAACTACTAAAAATATTAATATTACCTTATTTTCATTTAATGGTGGTATAATGGTTTTTATACACGAACTTTTACATTTTCATCGGAAAGAATTTTTTAAATCTTTTTCTTGGAAATGAGGGGATGGAGCACAGATAAAACCAAAAATAAAATTTGTTGCAGGTAAATTATAGCTCGGAGTTGTTACTAAATTTGATTCTTTGTTTTTTCTATAATTGTCAATATATAATTGTCTATAATTGTCAATTATATCTTTTTTATTTTTGAGTTTATTCGACAAAATTGTATTCAAATCGGAGGTATCAAAAGGAACGTTAGTACTTCCTGAGAGACTAGTTGAACCAAAGTGCCATTTCATGTAATCGTGTATAGACGCACTCCGATAATAATCATGTTTATATAACGAAGCATCGTTATTGGCATTTTCTATTACCAACTGTAAAGAGATTGAAATCATACATGCGAGAGGGATGAATCGCATAAAAGAACTGCAAATCTGAAAAGAAATTTCAAAACGATTGTGCGAGTTTGAATTCACCCCCAGCATTTTATAATAAAGAAACTTCAGGCTGAAATATTTTTTATCAGAATTATTTTTCACCCTGGTAAAAGGTTTGTTTGATCCAATTAAAAATGAGTCAACACAAAAAAATTTACTTCATATTTATAGGGTAAGTGTCCCAATTACTGTGGGTGTACGTATTACTGCGATTTCTTTTCCTAATTAGAACAAACTAAATATTTAACTTTTATAGGCTCGAGTCAATTCTTATTTAATTGTACGAATTTTTTGGGGCCAAAAAACTAATTTATACATAGTTTATTCTAATTAGGAAAAGAAATTGCAGTGATACGTACTTAAGTAATTTAAGTAATTGGAACACTTACCCTAAACAAACTTTTATTTGAATTAAACAAATTTTGTGTGAATCAAACAAACTATTGGTTTTTATTTGAAAAATATATTTGATTTAAACGAAGGATTGACTTGGTTTTAAAAAATTTCGTTTGATCAAAAATAAACTTTGTTGAATTTAAATGAAAAATTTGTTTACATCAAACAAACTGTATTCAAACAATTCTTTTTTGGTTTTTCAGTGTGCAGCTCTTGAAGACAGAAATTAAATTATGTAATTTAATATTTGAATTAGAAATACTCTGTGAAAAAATATCCTCTTTCGCTCCGCTGGGAGCCAAAGAGTAGAAAATTAAACTCGCGCATACTCAATACGTCTGTATTTAAAGCTTTAATTTCATTCTTTGGTAAAATCTCTCTAACATATTTTTCCTTTTTAACCATAAAATCCCTTAAAATCCTCAGTAATTCTCCGTTCTAATTATATATTCCATTTTCAAGAGGATTTCTCTGCATAGGAAATAGAAGACAGAAATAAAATCGCGTAGGATTCTTGCTTTGATCCTTTATATGCTCCGAGGTCTGTCGAGAATTATCTCGCTCGTGCACTTGCTGCCATTATATGATCCGAACAATAAAGCGATCACAATATCCACGTATGCGTGTTCGAACTAAACATACTACCTTTATTCCTGTAAGTCCAGTTCCAGTTACAGTATATGTACATCCGGATCGTAATACGTCGTATGTATGTAACGTGATTGCTTTCACGAATGGAGTATAAATACTAAAGAAGGATTCAGATTTGAGTTTCTAATTTTAATCTCCACATGCATTTGAAATTTCATGGTGCTCATGGCGCTGTTATATTGACTCGCCTTTAACTTCCAAGCGAGTAATAAACGATTCTGGATATGAGAAACTTGTTGAGTCTAATACCATACACGAATAAAATGAATAAAACAAATCTTCTCATTTTTTTACTTTTATTTGACCAGTTCGATCTATATATGAGAACCTTTCTTCATGAAAGAGAACAACAAATTGGAAGGAGATTCGTGAAAATGAACACAGAAAACACAAAATATAAAATTTGCAGCAGGTAATTTTTTAAAGGGAAAACTTTTTACATAGACAACTTCACGTTTTTCAAAATACAAGTGTTGTCATAGAAAAACAACAAAAAATTTAACCGATATTTGAGTAAAATTTGTCCTGTAAGGTGCATTTTTGTTGTAGGTAATATTTACTCCGGAATCGAGGTAAACTTTATCCTTCGTTTTTTCTGTGAAACCGCACTTTTCATTGAAATTTGCTTCACCTTTTTTTTAATGTTCATAGCAAAATGTAGAATAGGGTGTTTAAAAAAAAAATTTTGGACTGGAGATCAAAATTAATTGGTTTATTTTGAGGTTCCCAAAAAAAGTGAACACCTATTTTTTTATTTTTAAATCAGTTAATATTAACACGAGTCGCTGGATCCTTGAAATTTCCCATAGAATTCACATGGGAAAAAAAAAATTTTTGTAAATTTTTTTTAAAACAAGAATATGTATAATTAACCATATGTTTTAACTTAATCTTCTGATGCAAAACTATTCAAGGAATGTGAATCTGTCATTGATTTTTTATTTCAACCTTTTTAAACCCCTTTTATGGTGCCCCAAAAACCACCCCCAAAGGTGGTTAACACAGCCTGATGGAATATTAACATATTATAATATAATATAATATAACATAACATAATATAATATTAATTAACACTTTTTCCGCATTTTTTTACAGAGACACATTAGCATATAAATGTTACTATTTTACTTACTTTTTAAGAAATAAACCATTTTTAAACAATTTTTATTTTTTTAAATAATTTTTTTTTTCCCAATTATTGTGAATTAATGGTGTTTTCTCAATGCTACTAGATAATTAATCAACATAAAGAGTCAACGTATACATTTTAGTTGTTTTTTAATTGAGCGGTTGGGTGCAAGAACAACTTATATTTTCAAAAGTCATTTGTTCTTTATTTGTTTTGTACATAACTGCATGAAGAACAAATGAAAAAGAAGTGACTAATGAAAATACAATTTTCAGCAGTTCAAGTTCAGTAGTTCAGTAGTTCAAATTCAGTATTTTCAAGTTCTTGCACCTAACCGCTTAATTGTTTAAACAATATTTAATTGTTGAAATGTAAATTCTAACCTCAATCCGTGGCAAAATCAAAGTTTTCAAAAATAAATTATTCAACAAGTCCCATGTGTTTAATGTAATTAAAATTCTTTCAACTTCCTTGAATTGTTTAAATAATTCTCATTTGTTTAAGTAATTTTTTTATCTCAAAATATCGTGAATTAATGGTATTTTTAGAACACTAAAACCTCAGAAATCAATATGAAAGGTCGGCGAAATAGTTTCAGTTATTTATAATTTGTTTAAACAATTAATAATTGTTGAAATATAACTTCTAACCTGTATCTGATACAAAATCATAATTTTTGTAAATCATTCAACAAGTTCCATGAGTTTATTGTAATTAAAATTTTTTGAACTTCCTGTTTAAACAATTTTTATTTGTTTAAATAATTTATTTATATCTAAATGTCGTGAATTATTGGTATTTTTATAATACTACAATCTATGAAAGGTTGGTTAATTAGTGTTATTTATCAATTGTTTTGACAATTAATAATTTTTTAATTCGCCGAACTTTCATATAAGGTTAAGGTTAAGTTAGGTTAGGTTAACTTAAGGTTTAGTGTTATAAAAATATCATTAATTCACGACATTTTGAGATAAAAAAATTATTTAAGCAAATAAAAATTGTTTAAAGAATTCACAGGAAGCTGAAAAAATATTAATTACAATAAACTTACGGAACTTGTTGAATAATTTTCAAAAAACTATGATTTTATTTCGAATTCAGGTTATGGGTTACATTTCAACAATTATTTATTGTTTAAACAATTGAAAAACAACGTAAACTAATTCGTCGACTGTTCAAATTCATTAATTACGTCGTAGCATTCTAAAAATATCATAATTTCACGATATTTTGAGATAAAATTATTTAAACAAATAAAAATTGTTTAAAAAATTATTAGGAAATCTAAAAAAGTGTAACTTATAATAATTTTATGAAAAATGTTCAATAATTTAGGAAAAACTAGGATTTTTTATTGGATTTATGTTAGAAGTTACATTTCAACAATTAAACATTGTTTAAACAATTTAAAAACAACTTAAATGTATAAATTGTCTCTTAAGGTTGATTAATTAGTTTCTAGGATTGAGAAAACAGCATCAATTCACAATATTTGTCAAAAAATAAATTTTATAAACATTAAAAATAGCCCACTTTGGCTGTGGGCTATGATTTCACCAAATAAAAAAATAAAAAACTATTTAAACAATAACAAATTACTTAAATAGTAAATAAAATAGTAAGATTTATCTACTAATGTGAATCTGTGAAAAAACTGGATAAAAAGTTATAATGTATGTCAATATTCCGTCAAACTATGATTACCCTGCTATGGGGGTGGTTTTTGAGCAGCAAAAAATGGGGTTTAGGAGGGTTGACATAAAAAATCAATATCGGATTCATATTCCTTAAAAAGTTTGCATCAGCTGACGTAAGTTATAACCTGTGGTTAGTTATACATTTTCTTGTTTTAAAAAAGATTTGCAAAAATTTGTTTTTTCCCCATGACAATACTATGGAAAACTTCAAGGAACCAGCGACCAGCGATTAACCAGCGAGTTAATATTAACTGCTTTAAAAATAAAAAAATACATGTTCACTTTTCTTCCGAACCTCACAAGAAACCAATTAATTTTGACCTCCAGTCCAACATTTTTTTTACTCCATGTATTTTTGAAACACCCTAATGTAGAAGTAGAAATTAAAATTAGAAATAAAAGGTGTTAAATTACCGTTTTCCAAATTGAGACTATAATCTCATCTTATCGTCATTTTTTGGAATGGGGATCTATAAATAATTATACCATTCATTCTTCATCTCCATTAATTTTTTTCAACCCTATTTTTGTTATGTCATCGCGAAAAAGTTGGAAGAAGAGAGAATCTGACCCTTTGAAATAGTCCGCAAAATTCCACGTGTGGGTCTGTAAAGGCGAAAACGTTATTATGGTGTTTATATGGTGTTGTGTATCGTATATAAGAATGCGTACGTATTTGGATGGATAGATATATGCAGGTCATGGCGCATGTCAAGCCGAAGAGGGTGCGGCAGTAGCTAACAGCGAGACCAACCGCTAAATCACTCGGGTGGATCCATCCTTTTGTACAAATTCAGATAAACGTGAATATATGTGCACGAATAGATTTAAACCTACACGAACATATTTGTACCCCACTGGCCATTAGTAACAGTCAACCTGCTTTTTAGTAGCTGTCTTTTAGTGATAGTAGTTTTTTTGCAATGTTAAATTACCCTTTTTCTATAAAGTAAGAAGAGAGATAGATAATATCACCCTCTAAATCAGTATCTGAGAAAAAACAAAAGATAAAGTTTACCCTAATTCTGGGGTAAAAGTTACCTGCAACCAACATTGAATAGATTTTAGATTTTATCTAAAATCTGAAAGACATCAAATTGCCTGAATAAAAAGTTACTTGCACCAAATTTAATCCTTAGTTTTTTCTATGATAGGATCATTAGAGAATTTTTGTTAGTTTTAAAGGTAATAATAATTGATTTTCTTATTAAATGGATTTAATTTATTTGAAATGTAGATGAACAGATTTGAATATACAGTTGCATGCACACAAAAATGGATGTGTGGTATGTATAAATCTATGTTTTACATATGTTGGTCACGAAAGCACGTTTTAGTTGCCCAAGATTCAGAGGTGAACTATCAGCGGATAAGAAAATCCACTTACCACCTCGTCTCGAGTACTTTCCGGTAATGGTGGCCGGCGACTTTCTAACGTGGAAAGTCAAAACGTGCTCAGAATCGCATTAGCGAACCAGCTGCAAGTTGTTTCCACTGATCTTCCAGCACCTCAAGAGACTGAGGATGTTTTTTCTGTGGCTTGCATTTCAGATGCAAAAATATGACACTCTCGCAATATATTCTTGCATAAAATGAGATGTTTTTTAATATCTTAGAAAAACGTGAGACAAATGGATCACATCAATTTCACTTCGTTTCGGTATATCATTATTAGGGTGTTTCAAAAAACAACTTTTCTTAAAAGAGGTCACTATTGATCGTTTTCTTGTGAGGTTCTCAAAAAAAGTGAATAGGTTTTTTTTTTTTAAATAGATTAATATTGGCGCTCGGCCTCTGAAGTTTCCCAAAAGTTTAACATGGGGAAAAAGACAAATGTTTATAAATGTTGTTTAAAACGTGAAAATGTATAATTAACAATATGCAATACTTTCGTCATCTGATGAAAACTCTTTAAGGATAATTGGTCATTGATCATATCATTGATTTTTTATTTCAACTCTCATAAATCCTTTTTATGGGGACCCAAAATCCACCCCCATAACAGGGTAATCATAGTTTCACGGAATATTGACATTTGTTATCATTTTTTCCCCATTTTTCTTTCTTAGATCCACATTAATGAATAAATCACACGATTTTATTTTATTTTGAATTAATTTATTATTGTCGAAACAATTTTTATTTGTTTAAATAATTAATTTTTTCACAAATATTGTAAATGAATGGTGCTTTGTCAATGCAAAAAGCTAATTAATTATTATAAAGAGTCAATGTATACATTTTAGTTGTTTTTAATTTTTTAAACCATGTTTAATTGTTGAGGTGTAACTTCTAACCTGAATCCGATAGAAAAACATAGTTTTTTTTGTAAATTATTCAACAAGTTCTATAAGTTTATTACACTTAAAAAAATGTCTGGTTAAATTAACCAGAATTTTGGTTAAATATGCCCTTATTATTTTTTCTGGTTAAAGTAATCAGAATTCTGATTGTTTTATTCAGAATTTCTGGTTAGTTTCACCAAAATTCTGGTTACTCTAACCAGAACAGATAGTAAGGGCATATTTAACCAGAATTCTGGTTAATTTAACCAGAATTTTTTTGAGTGTATAATTTACACTTTTTTATCTCCTTGTGAATTGTTTAAACAATTTTTATTTGTTTCAATCATTTCTTTTCTCATAAATATTGTGAATTTCGCAATGCTACAAGCTAATTCATCATCATTAAGAGTCAAGGTATACATTTCAGTTGTTTTTTAATTGTTTAAACAATATAAGAATAAATAATGTTATTATAATAAGAACTTTTTCCAACTTCCTGTAAATTGTTTAAATAACTTTTTAATCTCAAAATATCGTGAATTAATGATATTTTTATAATACTAAACTTTAATAGATCAATATGAAAGGTTGGCGAATTAAATAATTATTAATTGCTTAAATAATTGAGAAATAACTGAAACCAATTCGCCAAGCTTTCATATTGATTTATTAGGTTGCAGTTTTATAAACATTCTATTAATTCACATTATTTCGAGATTAAAAAACTATTTAAACAAATAAAAATTGTTTAAATAATTTACAGGAAGTTGAAAAAAGTTTTTATTATAATAAACTTGTTGAATAATTTAGGAAAAACTATGTTTTTCTGCCGCATTCAGGTTAGAAGTTACATTTCAACATTTCAAGAATTAAAAATTGTTTAAACAATTAAAAAACAACTGAAATGTATACACTGACTCTTCATATTAATTAATTAGCTTGTTGAATTGAGAAAACACCATTCATTTACAAAATTTGTGAAAAAATGAATTATTTAAACAAATAAAAATTGTTTAAACAGTAATAAATTCATGAGAAATGAAATAAAATCATCTAATTTATCCATTAATGTGGATCTGAGAAAAGAAAATGGAAAAAAGGAGATAATTAATATCAATATTCCGCGAAAATATGATTACCCTGTTTTGGAGGTGGATTTTGGGTCCCCATAAAAAGGATTTATGAAAGTTGAAATAAAAAATCAATGATAGATTCATATTCTTTGAAGAATTTTCATCATATTTTGAAAATATTGCCTATGCATTTTCTCGTTGTAAGCAACATTTATAAGCATTTGTTTTTTTCCCATGTTAAACTTACGGGAAACTTCAGGGGCTGAGCGCTTCGTGTTAATATTAACGGATTTCTAAAAAAAATACGTGTTCACTTTTTTTGGGAACCTCACAAGAAAACGATCAATGGCAACCTTTTTTTTTAAAAGTTGATTTTTGAAACTTCCTAATCATTATAAAATGATTGATGATCGCTTATAGCTTGAACCCTTCTATGTATGCGATATTTCATAGTTTTTATTTGTTCCTTGAACAAAATCGTTTACTTGAATCAACCAAAACTATTGGTAAAAGTAAAAAATGTATTTGGTTAACCAAATATTTTGCTGTCTATAACTTGTGATATTTTTCTGAGTGTCCTTTTTCTTCAACCATTTGTCACTCCCTGATCCTGTTATGTCAGTGATACAAATCTATAGAACAGTCTTAAACAAGATACATGAGAATTTTCTATGGGAAAAATATCAATTTTCACTCACAGGAATTTGATTTCCTTCCATCATAGTTCCATTAGATAAAGCTCAGCACTGAAATTAGTAAAAAGTAATATTTGTGATACTTTATACTATAAATATATAGAGTATTGTCAAGTATAAGAAAATCTTTATATATTTGTAATAACTATTTTCATATTTTTATATTTAATTCTCATTTCTCAAAAGTGTTTTGCACTTTATCATTTTGCTTCTTATCATCATTGATCAAAAAAGGTTGAAATAATCCTTCTTGTGGTTAGAAAAACTTGATTCATTTTATGTGAGAAATGCTCAAGAATCTCATCTTCTACCTTCGATCAGATTTTCTATACCACGCGTGATTCCGAAAAAATAACCCGACTAAAATAAATTTACCCTTCGCTGATGAAAAGACTAATCGCAAAAGTGGGACGGAATCAATTACAATTATTCTATTCATCAATAAAATACTCTAAGACAATAACTATCGTAAAATACTCATTCTTTCTATAAAAGAAAAGTATTTCTATATTTGTATTCTTTTAGCTATAGGAAGCCTATAGCTATATTCCTATATTCCTATGTAATATTTATAGTTTTAAAAATTAAATCTCCTAAGATTCTAATTGTCAAAAAATTCCTAAATAACAGAACTTTTTTCTCAAAGTGAAACATTGTAGATTTAGAAGGTCGTATACCTATACATTGTGTCACTTTCTCAAGAGCGGCTTTGTATACAATTTTTCGACCCTTTCATTCTTATTCCGATCAGATGACTTCCCAAGAGTCACAATCACTGGGGGAATTGTTGCTGAACTAGCGAAAGATTTATTTGGAGCAGATATTATTTCCCCTTCCTCAGCGTTATTTTCTATTAACCCTTTCTTCATAAAAGTATATTTCAACTATAAAACGTTCCTATATAATCTAGTGTAAATAGTGCCGATGTTTTTTGCACTATTTACATCAGAATATCATTTTACAACAGAAACTTAGTTAATTTTTCTCATTAGAAAATTCCATTTAGTAAAGTACTCTCATTTCATAGAATTTAATTTCCACCTGGTCCAAATGAAACGCGAGTGGTCGAGTGAACTAAATTGCACCTCCATATCAGGGTGCATTAATACATGAAATTTACTGCGATATAAACTTCCCTTATCGGTCGGTCAGAGTGATGTTCAGGTGGACAGCATTTCGAAAATTGCGTGTTGCGGCGCGACGCATTGCTTATTACTTCGGTTGTATGATAACGATCCACCACAAAAGTGCATCTCTGTGATTTACAACGTTTATAATTTATGGATATAATTATAACGTTCCGCCTTGACGTGCGACGCGAATGATCGATCACGTGGTCCCGACACGTGAAACAACCTGATGCATATTTATTATTTCAACGTTCCGTCCACTAAAGATGTGACATAACTCAGTTTTAATTCTTTATCTAGCCGTCTCTTTCCGAATACAATTTTTGCTTTTTATACCTTTTTTTATTGCAGACAGAAATTATTGAATATAGGTTTTGGTGAAAGAAAGTTTAAGAAATTGAACTCCGAACAGTTTTCCCCATTTCCACTACATAATACCCTTATAGCACAGGTTGAGCCAAAATATGCTTTTTATATGCCACACTGAAAAAAATGGTTAGCTGGACCAATCTACTTAGTTTGTAAGATATAGTACTGCTATTTTATTAGTTGGGATAACCATTTTATTAGTTGCTAGTACTAATTGAATAGTTACTGAAACTAATGGAATAGTTGTCCTAACTAATGAAATAGCTGTATCAACTACACTGTTAGAAATTTCCATGGAAGTTTTCAGAGACATAAGACTGAAGCTTTATGCAGTTACCGTTTCTGAAATTTCAGTTACAGTTTGGTAAATTTTAGTTACAATTTAGTAAATTTAAGAAAAATTTAGGAAAATTCAGTTACATTTTGGTAATTTTACGATACTTGCAACTGAAAATTCTGATACTTGTAACTTAAAATTCTGAAACTGTTACAGAAAAAATTTAAAAAATTCAGTTACATTTTGGTAATTTTGCGATACTTGCAACTGAAAATTCTGATACTTGTAACTTAAAATTCCGAAAATGTAACAGAAAAAATTTATAAAATTCAGTTACATTTTGGTAATTTTACGATACTTGCAACTGAAAATTCTGATACTTGTAACTTAAAATTCCGAAACTGTAACAGAAAAAATTTTACGTTTTGGTAACTGAAGCTATATACAGTTACATTTAACTGAAAATTTAGTTAAAGTTTGTTAAATTTCAGTTACAATTTCAGAAACCGTTCAAAAACGGTTTCTGAAAAGTATCTTAAATTTTATAAAAATTTCTGTTATTTTCGTAACCTAAGAGTTCCGGAAATTTACTAACATTTCTAACAGTGCGATAAAATATTAGTACCATTTCTTACAAACTAAGTAGTTGACCCACTCTCTAAATCTGAATCAGTCAAAAATTTTCACTGATTTCATTCAGTGACCCATTTCTAGCTAATTCATCAGTGAATTTCGACTGAATTTCAGTGAAATTGACTAAAATTCAGTCAAGATAGTCAAAATAGTCAATTTCACTGAAATTCAGTCAAAATTCATTGATGAATTAGCTAGAAATGGGTCACTGAATGAAATCAGTGAAAATTTTGACTGATTCAGATTTAGAGAGCAACTAACCATTGTTTTCAGGGCAGGAATATGCAGAACATTTAGTGTATATTTTTTATATCCCCGGAATATTCTGTGCTGTATGAGTATATATTTTTGTTGATAATATATAACATCGTAATTAATAATTAGGCAAATAAAGCTTATGGAGAATAATTAGTGTAGAAGCTTGGTGGATTCAGTGGAGTGAATCCAATTAAATCAGATTTTGCAATGTATAAGTAAATCTTAAAAATTGAAATCCGTAATGACCTTAATATATAGACAGATCGAAAGAGTAACTTCATTAGAATAATGAGAGATTAGTCCCATTAGAGTAATTGCAAGAAAGCAATTTTTATTACCACACTGAGGTTCCATCTCATATTCTACAATCAATTATAGAAACTAAATTTTCTTTAGGAGTAGCTATAATTAATGCCTGACCTCATTATTTTCCTATTTTTATTTTTTTCCATAAATGTACAATTAAAAAAAAAGTATATTTTTTAATCAAAAATTCTTTTAAAATGTATCTCAATGCCAAATTCGATTGAAAATTTTAGAATTGAAAAATATTAAAAATCTCGACTGTCTGCTTTTCAGGTTCTGATTATTGTTTAATTATTCAGGTACCAATGCTTTTACTCTAATTATACTCGCTTTCATTTTGCTAAGAGCCAGACAGTTTTCTCAACTGAAGCTTAAATAGAACTCTAAAAATATAAACTATATAAAAAATAAAAAAATATATATAAACAAACTAATATTAAGTGGTTTTTATTTAAGTTACATTGTAATGTCATTATATTTTTGATATTAATTGTATTTGATATATTAATTTTAACACAATTTTAATTCATTGTATCGTGTTAATGAGCACCACTGAAATTTCGTGTTGAAGTTTTGTTTATTGATCGTGAATTAGCTACTTAATCAGCCTACTTTAATGATTTATTTATGTAAATCAGTCTTCTTACTCAAACGAGACCCCTTGTTATTCTTATACGTTTTAGTGAAAGTTTCTTAGCAAGATTGCTTTACTTCACTATGAGGTTAATTTACTTAGATTTTCTCAACATTACTCACCTAAATGAGTTTACTTTAATTAATTTCGATTGGCATATTATTTGATACTTATTTAAAAATAATTAAAAAGAAAGTTTAATTATTTCTTAACTTGGATTACAAAGAATTTCTTATAATTCTGGATAATTATCTCAGCATAAAATTACTTTGTACACTCAGAAAAAATTTTTGTTGATTCAGCAAAATCGTTTAGTTGATTTAAACAAAGATGTTGGTTTATTTGAACCAACCAAATTTTAATTGTCCATATAACAAGCAAATTCTTTAGTTGAACCCACCAAAATTTAATTGGTTCATCCAAAATATTTTTCTGAGTATGTGACAACTTTTTGTCCTTTTATACAGCTTTTTTAACAGATTTTATTTCAAATTAATAATTGTTAATGACATTCCCAACATAATTTTCACGTGTTTTTTTTATTATTTTAAGTTCTAAATCGTTAATTTATGCCAAAGATTCTTTGAAAAACATATTTTCTTCATAAAGCCACAATTTTTTTCATTTGTTCAATTTGGCGGTGTTTTTTTTTCAACAAGCTGGAAGAAAATGAAATAGAAATAAAGGGCGCACGAGAATCTGTTTTTTTTCGCGAAGAATGAAATGTTTACCTTATTTTGGAGAGATGAAAGTGTGGTAGTTTAGTTGTTTTTCACACTCGAGTTTGATGACACGTTCTCGAAGATGAGCGGCACGCAGTTCGTTTATACCGGGAATTTTAAGTGAGATGAATTTGAAATACCGGGATTCTTATCCAGAGAGACACACGCTGTTCAAGGGATGCGGTAGCGAGCACTGGGCGTCAGTGAGCGTCGCGACGGCACGTATTCTCAACAGGGGCGTCGCGACGCATGCGTTTATCCCAACTCCAAGAAGAGCATCCTCAGTAACAAAAGCGACTACCTGTACGATTAAATTAAACTTAGATTCTGCGATGTTTCCTTTTTACAATTCCCCTTACTAATCGCATGCGGTCATAATTTCTAAAATAAAGGACAATTAATAAATAGTAATGGATACAAGCATCGCGTGACTTATGAATTACGAGGTATTCTGAATTATGAGTAAAAAAGAGTGGATATTTGACGTTTTCATTATTACAGCTCCTTTTTTAAAAATGTAATTAAAAAGTGAAGATAATTCTTTTAGAGACAATTTTTTATTTAAAATAATGAGGTTGAAACTATCATGATCACAGTAGGAGGCTATTTTTATTCCAATGTTCATAATTGCATCAGGGAAAGAAGAATTAAAATCGTTTATTATTTATCTACTTTGAAAAGTAAGGCCCGGGTAAAATTTATGAAATGATTTAAACAATTTATGGAGTTGTTAGAGAGCAATGCATTTACATAAAGTCCTTGATACTCCTCCTATGTGAAACTCTTATTTCCCTCTGGTCCTCTAACTTGATAAAAAGATGATATTGAAAAAACAATATTTAATTTCGAAGTACCCTTTGCCTCGGTCACAAGGTTGACGCTTCAAGATTTTAAGAGGCTCATCTTTTCCTTAGATCTTTAGATACGTATATCATTTCTTCACTTGAAAGTTTCTTTCCCAAAGAACTTTTTCCAAAAAGATAGGTTTATCGATAATCAATGAACTTTATTCTTCTTTTAATAAGAAAATCAGTACAAAAAATAAGTAAATTTCTTCTTCGATAAATTTTCTCTTGTCATCAAAATCGTAAAAATAGTAAAAGGTAGATGATCCAATGAATCTAATCTAAGTAATGCTTTTCGCGAGCATAAAACCGGAGATATTTTCGCGATAAAATGACACGAGGGCAATATTTTACGACAAGAATGAGTATGAGAATTTCGAATCGTGCGTGTCTTCACGAAAATGGAATGTCTTTTCATCGCAAATACGAAACAATGCTGACATAGTAGGTATCAGTGATAATAACAAAGCGCGATCTTTCTTTCAAAAGTACGTGATATAGAAGGAACATCATATATTATACATATTATATGAATTGTATATGTATATGTATGTATATATGTATGAGTATATATTCATACATATATGTATATTTGTATGAGTTACATATGTATATGTATGTATATGTATGTATATACATACATATGTATATACAATTATATATGTATAAACTTCAAGAAACTATGCTTTTCACACGTTTCATGAATCTCTAGAAAAACCGAGTTTTAATCTAAAGATGTTGCCAGCAATCTTCATCGATGTCGGTTATTTTCGTTAAAACCTTAATCCCAGAAGACTCAAAGGAAAATTGAAAGAACAAATTAAAGCCTGTTGATATCGAATAATTCTTATAGAAAATATCCAACAAATTGGATAAGGTTGAAATTGGTTTGAGTAAAAAGTCTAAGTTTACATGTAAAAGTTCCCTTTTTCTGATCGGGCAAATTCATATTTTCTTGTCTCTATTTAATAAAAGTCCGACGAGCTGCACAAAAGCTAATTTACTTTCCTTGGGAATTAAGGGCGCTATGCTATTTCTTCGGACCTTTTTAATCTCGTTCCGGATTGTTTCTCTTCTTCTTTTTCACCCCGCATTGCCCGTTAACAAGTACCCACTTTGAGAAAAAATAAAGTTTCTTCTGTGCAGAAATACTCCTTGGAAATTATATGACAGTTTTTGAAAAATTAAATTTAAAAAGATTTTATGGAGAAGAACACATGCATTTTGTGAAAAATCAAAATAAAATACAAATTACACAATGATTTATTTTATTTTTATTGTATTTTCAAAGTTTACGAGTGTATTATTCAGAATTATTTCTACACAAGTTTGGGAAAATGTTTCATTAATGTTTGAAAATTTGAAAGTCTAGGGAATTTTTAGTTGAAACATGATTCCTCAACCTACTACTCAAATTGGCTTTCTGAAATACAGGAACATCTAAAGCGAATTCTGAGGTGTAGCGTGTGACCAAGTTTCTATAGATCACACTATATAGGGATTAAACAGATTATATATAGATTATATATAGAGATTAAACATTGATAAGATATTCACGTACATAATTTAGATTATACAAATTTATATGCATCAGCAGGTTTACGTACAAATTGACGAAATAATGTATTCAATCTTAAAAAACTAAAAAAACAACCAGGAATTATTTTACGACAAAAAATTAGTAAATGCCCTAATTCCTATACTATTTAATATTTATTATACCTTATTCACTATTTATTTAATAATATTTGTATTTGTGTGATTCTAAAACACACTTTATTTTTTAATTTTATTTGGCACCCCTACAAATTCTTCTTTTTTTTGTGAAAATGACTTGGGAATTGTTTTAGAATTGTACAATAATATTAAGAGGTCGCTCAAAGTCAATTTAGCTAACAATTCTTATTCATAATTAAATCAACGCTATTGGTTACTTATTTTTCATTGGCACGCATGGATTGGGTTCTTTACACTAAAATATTAAATTCAGATTGTTTTCAGACTTTGAGAACAATTTTTAAAGATCACTGAAGGTCAGTTAATTAAGAAAATGTTGATTTTATCTCTTTTTATCTATTTCTTTATATTTTTATAAATATATTTATTTATATTTTTATATATTTTTTTATATATAAATATATTTTTTCGGCAAAAAATAAAATTGCAGGGTGTACTTTAACCTTTTGAACCATAAATTTTTCTTTCAGGGGTTAATGAATTTTTTGCTTCTAATAAGTATTTTAGGATCTAAAGAATCAAAAAATATCAATAAAAAGTTGAAACTTTTGAACCTTTTTGAATTTTTTTCTCCTAAACTATTAAATATTTGAATCTGAAAACCAGCATGCAAGATCGTAAATTTACTGGAGTTAGTTATACTCAAAAGTTGGTTAGTTAGTTAGTTGTTAGTTAGTTAGTTATACTCAAAGTTATACTCAAAAATCCACCAAACAGAAGGTGGAAAAGCTGAGGGATCCATCATGACGCGAAGGGTTAATTTTTAAAAATAAGGAAAAAGTGGTAAAGTGGTAAAGAAAACAATCCATATGCTTGCCATTGAAAAAGAAGTGACGAATAATTTTGATTTAATTACGAATAAAAATTTTCATCTAAATTGACCTTGAGCGACCTCTAAACATTATTTTACAATTCTGAAGAAATTTACAGGTCGTTTTCTCACTAAGACGAAGGATTTGTAGGGGTGCCAAATTAAATTAAAGAATAAAATGTTTTTTAGAATATCGTACCCTAATTTGTATACCAGAGCAAAATTCTTTTTACAATATAGAAATAGAAAATATATCAGTTTATACATTCTCTGTTGCGAGATCAAAGTTACAAGCTCTCTGTCAATTTAAAAATCCGGATATATTATACGTACATCGGTATCACATATAAGCGAGGATTTACTTTCTTTGGTATATTCGATGAGGACGAAATATTTTATCCGATGAGAGAAAATATTTTTGAAAAAAGGCATCATTTATACATGAAGATACTATCTATAATAATATGACTAAAGGAAATTATTCGATCATCGTGCGCAAACTTTATTCCACTCAAGGCAAAGAAACTCGTAGTTCCATATGTATATAGGATTGGATTGGATAGGAAGTAGTTTTAAAAAAAGGAAATGTGAATCTTTGCCATTTCCGACAAGTTCAAATAATTCAAGAAATGTTTTACGTGAAAATCTCACACATGTAATACGATCTTTCTGCTATATTTTAACCCCGATGCGTATAAAAGAGACGTATACACGCGAGAGTGAATCTGGGATCTAATAAAAAAGGCAGCGGGAAAAAAGTGAAGGATGAAAAGGGATGATGCTATTCCATTTTCTTTCTTTTTGCCTAAAAGGCAATTTATGGTGTGAATGAGAGCAGCTACTCTTGTTCAATTTTCTTTATTGATATCTATTGTTACGAATAAAAGATATTAATGAATTCGTGAGGAATATAGGAATACAGGAATAAAAAAATAATTTTTTTTTGCTCTCGCAGAAATTGCCTCACATTTGCAATACCAATTATTTTACAACAGTTGTTTCAAAGCATGAAACAACAGATAATTTTATTCTGTTTGAAAGTATAAGTAATATAACGATTGTTGAATTCATTTATTTTAAAATCTGTTTTCTAGGGTAGAAGATTTATATTATTATTTGGTTTTTGATTTAGACTTAAACTTTAAGACACAGACTTTCGTTTGTCGGAAATTTTGTTGGAAATGTCGAGTTGGTTAAAATGTGGTTAGAATAGTAGAGAAACAAATCTGAAAAAGACGTCTACGGAAACGAAGGTTTCCGACAGACGAAATTATACTGAAGGCCAATTTTTTTTTATTCGAAAGTAGGTCTTCAAAAAGACATTTAACTTTATTCCTATGAAAGTTCTCTAAGCTCCTAACGAATTCTGGAAAGTTTCTTTAACAAAATCTGTTGGTAAATATTTAATTTCTTTCTGGTTTTAAAACAAAATTTTTGTCAGTATAATTATTTTTATTATTTTTTATTTATTATTATTTTTCATTTTTATTTTATTATTTTTATTTTATTATTTTTTGTTTTTATTTTATTATTATTTTTATTTTATTATTTTTTTTATTTTATTATTTTTTTTATTTTATTATTTTTATTTTATTATTTTTATTATTATTTTTTAATACTAAAATTTTTCTCTCATATTTTCCTCCCCTGGGAAATTGTTCACTAATAATGATCCCCAGACTCGTTAGTATAGTCTGAATCGGTTTATCACTTAAATTTGAATTAAGGTTTAGAATGAATCACAAATTTTACAGTGTTATCGACTCGAACAAACAAATGCACTAAAGGTCTAAAGGTTAATCAATTATAAATAATCCATCTTACATATGAGGTTGTCTATATCCTTCATAGTAAATTGCAACATTAAATAAAGGCACTTACATGCTGAAAAAAAGTGTGCTGAAAACTCATACTTTTGTGTTGAAAAAAAAAACATAAGTCTCAGAAAATGGAGAAGTGGTTATGATCCATAACTTGGTGCTTCTAATATGCATACAAAGTTCTAGAGAAGCCACAGAAAATTTACGAGAGCGATCCATCTTTCAGAGACTTTATTCTGTGGCAAATATGAAAATAAAACAAGTAAAACTATTCGAAAAGATTGAAGAGAAAATCATTGAACCATGACTTTAGATTTTATTTTCAATCGTCAGAGAGTTTTGTTTTTGTTATTTGTATTGAAGCTAAATGAATCCTAACATTTATTTGTATATAATTAAATTTATATAAATATAAGAAACGTGAAAGAAATATGAAATCCATTTATCAGGATTCAAAATGTTCATAGAAATCAGCAAATCTTTTTCCATAATTTGATATTTTTGTGAGGTTTTCGGACATTGGTTTTGCGAATATGAAGTCGAATAGTGAAAAACAGATTCGGACAAATTCATTCACTTGAACATTTGTCTGCGCTCGGGATAAATGGAAATTTCTATGCCGCGAATGTTTCAATCTATCGGTTAACCAGCAAGCTCCAATATCAGAAAACCTTTTGTACAGTTTCATAAATTTCAATTCAGCTGGCACAAATATGTCGAAGCTTCTCTATCGTGGGAAGTTTGGTCTCAATAAACTATATAGGTACAATTTAAAAGCTTCAAAACAGAGAGAATAGCAATTTTTTAATTAAAATGCTAACAAGCAATAAAAATTAGTTATTTTTAATACGAAAACCAACTTTACTCGTAAATAAATTTGTATCCTACTGAAGGAAAAATTTATTTTACTTTTAAAAAATGCTTTTCATTATGGAAGAAATAAAATCTGCGAGAGAAAAATGTATGGTTTTTCTGCACTTACAATTCTGGTTTTTTTTTTTAATATATTTTTTTGCTCGCTTTGAACCTGGAAAGTTGAATAGAATAGAACTGTTGTATAACTTGTGAATTTCAATGAGAATTGTAATGCAAGAAGCTAGGATGCTAGTTTCCACTTTCTGGTACCGACGCTTTTGCCATTTCTTTGCATCCAAAGCAATTACACTTTTCCACCGCCGCTATACGTTGCTGTTTGGAATAATTCACGTTGATGGTACTTCATAGAAACGAACTTAAAATAATACATCACTTTCATATAATTTAAATAAGTTATATAATTAAAATCAAAATACAAAACCTTTCTAAATATTTTTACGAATCTTGATAAAAAATAAATGTGTGCAAATATAAAAAATTAAAAATTAAAAAATATTCATCAAATTTTAAAAGTAGGTACTGTGATGAACATGATAAAATTATTTCTAACTAACTAATTTAAACTTTGTCATTTCACCCCCTTTTTTTTATTATTATGCAAACGAGAATTATATTTCCCCCGTGAAATTTTCACACACGAAACACAAAGCAGACATTATATGAAAAGCATCAGGAAGTGGATCATAAAATTTTGGTGGTTGAAACGTATTTTTGTTCATGTGTTGCACTCTCGTCACATTTCCATTTTCGAGGATTTTAAATTGAAATTAAAATTTAATTATTGACTTTATAGATACAACATTTTAAGTATAAATTCTTGTGCACAAACTAATTTAATTTTGAAATATTTATGCAGATTTATATTTTCTATAAATCTATAAATTTAAAGAGTGAATATTTATGTTTTCAGTCTCTAAATCTGAATTAGTCAAATTTTACTAATTTATCAGTGACTGAATTCTAACTATGACAATTAGTAGAATTCTACTGACAATTAGTGCAAAATTACTAAAATTTCAGTAGATTTCTACTGATAAATCAGTAGAAATTTCCTTACTAAAATTTAAGTAGTATTCTAATGATTCATTCGTAGAAATCTACTGAAATTTAAGTAATTTTACACTAATTGTCAGTAGAATTCTACTAATTGTCATAGCTAGAATTATTCAAATTACTAAAATTTCAGTAGATTTATCAGTAGCAATATACTGAAAATTAGTACTAATAAAATTACTACTAATTTTAGTACTACTAAATTACTAAAATTTCAGTAGATTCATCAGTAGCAATCTACTGAAATTTTAGTAATTTTACACTAATTGTCAGTAGAATTCTACTAATTGCCATAGTTAGAATCCAGTCACTGATAAATTAGTAAAATTTGACTAATTCAGATTTAGAGAGCAGACTTCTCAGAATATTCAGCAATTTCTTTATTTTACTTTTCATTTGAAATTTTACACTAATTGTCAGTAGAATTCTACTAATTGCAATAGCTAGAATTACTAAAATTTCAGTAGATTTCTACTGATTCATCAGTAGAAATCTACTGAAATTTTAGTAATTTTACACTAATTTTCAGTAGAATTCTACAAATTGCCATAGCTAGAATTACTAAAATTTTCAAAATTTCAGTAGATTTTTACTAATTCATCAGTAGAAATCTACTGAAATTTTAGTAATTTTACACTAATTGTCAGTAGAATCTACTAAATCTACTAAAATTTTAGTAGATTTCTACTGATGAATCAATAAAAATTTTAGTAATTTTACACTAATTGTTAGTAGAACTCTACTAATTGCCATAGTTAGAGTTCAGTTACAGATGAATTAGTAAAATTTGACAAATTCAGATTTAGAGAGCAGACTTCTCAGAATATTCAGCAATATATCTTTATTTTATTTTTCATTTGAAATTTTATTATTTCGTAGTGTATATTACTAAAATTTCTACTGATTTATCAGTAGAAATCTACTTAATAAAATTTCAGTAGATTTCTACTACTTCATCAGTATAAATCTACTGAAAATTTAATAATTTGACACTAATTATCAGTGGAATTCTACTAATTGCCATAGCTAGAATTACTGAAATTACTAATTGCCATAGTTAGAATTCAGTCACTGATGAATTAGTAAAATTGGACTAATTCAGATTTAGAGAGCAGACTTCTCAGAATATTCATTAATATCTTTATTTTATTTTTCATTTGAAATTTTATTATCTCGTAGTGTAAAATTACTAAAAGTTTAGTAAATTTCTACTGATGAATCAGTAGAAATCTACTTACTAAAATTTCAGTAGGTGTCTACTGCTTCATCAGTTAGAAATCTACTTACTAAAATTTTAGTAGATTTCTACTGCTTCATCAGTAGAAATCTACTGAAATTTTAGTAACTTCACACTAATTGTCAGTAGAATTCTACTAATTGCCATAGCTAGAATTACTAAAATTATTAAAATTTCAGTAGATTTCTACTGATTCATCAGTAGAAATCTACGGAAATTTTAGTAATTTTACACTAATTGTCAATAGAATTCTACTAATTGACATAGTTAGAACTTAGTCACTGATAAATTAGTAAAATTTGACTAATTCTGATTTAGAGAGCAGAGTTCTCAGAATATTCAGCAATATCTTTATTTTATTTATTTGAAATTTTATTATTATTTTGTAAATTATTTTTAAATATACCCCAAAAATTGTTTACCTTAGTTGAAATTTGAAATATACAGTATCTCTTACAAATAATCAGAAAATGGTGAACAATAATTCGAATTCATAATAAATGCTGGAGCTTTAAATACTTAAGGAAAAGAAATCATTTAAAATCTGAAAATTGATAGAATAAAAAAGAAAAAAAAAGTCTAATGAAATAAAAGTGCAAAAGAAGAGAAAATATATTGAACACATGAAAGTATCTTCCAGGAGGGTAAGAGATACTTTGTCAACGTTGATGTTTTTAGAGGGTGTCAATGACATGTCTCTGACGAATAGTGGCCATAGGAAAAGGAATCAATTAACTTACATAAATATAAAAAATAATAAAAATGCTCAATCCTAATTTTTTAAATGGCTCCCTGAAAAATTAAATTCAGTAAAAAATAAAATTTTCTTTTCTTAAAAAAATTAATATTAATGATCGAATAAACTGATATGAAAACATCAATAGGAAGCTTTTGCCACATAACAATGAAAGTGCCCAATTAATAGCAACTTAAGGTTGATAAGGGATTAACGAGGCACAACTTAATTTATGAGATTTTTTGTGGAAGGGTCGATATGAATTTTCAGGTTCGTACACTTTCTCTCATTAATCATAGGAGTCTCACGTCACCTTGCAAACACATCGTTTGCAGGATTAGGAGAGGATTGCAAGAAAGATACATTACTTCAAAAAAACGTCTTCTTTAAGCTCGCAGTCCTTTTGAAATACATTTATTGTTTCAGTTTTTATATAAATTTTTTATACAATAAAAGAAGATTAAAGGAATCAAAAGATTATTCAGCGTAAATTATTTAATTCGTCGAAATAAATTAAAGTCAGTAAATAAGAAAGTATAATAAATTACGAATATCTCATAATTCAAAATGGCAAATTGATCTTATTTAAACATTTAGCATGTCCATTTCGCGTGGTCGTGTAACTAACAAAACGTGTTTTTTACGTCCCATAAAAGTTATTCATGTACATACGCATATGGGTTACTAGGATCACTCGCTTTATAACTTTGAACGCTAAAAGATCGAGTCTGAACTGACCTCACATAACTTGGTAAGTCAGTGAGAATTAAAAAAAATCGAATCCTAGTCATTCAGAATTTCACTTGCTTTTGCGCCTAAAATTGCAGTCAAAAAAGTTTCCTTTATTTCAAAAAAACCTTAAATATTTGCTCTCTTATCTTAATTCTTCGTGGAATTCAGTAATATAATTCGTGGTTAATAATAAAACATTAAGAGATTTTAAGATTAAAGTCTAATACAAAAACATAAGCTGTAAAAATAAAAAACTATTTTACAATGCTTTAAATGTAATTAAACCATTTACAATCCTTAACTTAACGTAGAACGAGCACAAGAATTGCAAGTTTACAAGAAAACTATAAAAATCTAGTACTGAACTGCCGTTAAAAAGTTTACATTGACGATGTTGAGTCTACTATTAAAATCTCGAAGCAGAGAATGTCTTAACCCAACAAATGCTAAGTTTCTGCTTTATCTTTGACAATCGCGAAAATCTTTTTCAACAATTCCTTCATGAGTTCCGGATGATGCTGCACAATGGTTTTATATTCTGCACTTTCTAGAATGTAGTCTTTAAAATTTTGCACAATAAAATCTATGGCACTAGTTTTTAAATTTTGTGCATTTTCTGTTTCCGCCCAAATTAAACGGGACAAGGCATTTTCTAAAGTGATCGTGTTGCTTAAAGTTCTCTCAATAAGATCCTTAAGATCAGGTATTTTAATGCCAACCGCCGCAGTATACAAATCATAAGCATATTGCTCTAAGTTAGGACAATTTCCGGTGTACATAAAAGAGAGCAATTCTTGCACGACCGGAAATGGTATTTGTAAAGAAAGCTCATTTCCCTCTAATTTTTTTAATTTCCTATAAAATACCTCGCTTTTCGCAGCTAAAATGTTTTTGTGTACCAGAATTCTAACATCATCGCAAATAATTGTTAAATCGCTAAAGTCAGGATTTTTAAACAAGATGCTAAGATCCGTACCTTTGTTAAATCCCCTAGAACCTCCATGTTCTCCTATCCCGCAAGTTTGTTCTGAATTTTTTAGAGCATGTACAAAATGTGTGAGGTTGATTTCGAACGCAAGCTTAAGACTATTTTTTGCCAGGAATATGTTTTTCGAGTGAATTAAGTTATCTAGTGAAATAAACTTATCAAAACCGTAATATTGAGATTCCGTGGGAGAGTCGTCCGTCAGACTCATTTTGTAACCTTTCGCACCGTCATTATCTAAGATACAGCATTTAAAAGACAATTTGACAAAAGATTTATTGGAATCGACGGAGTTCATGTAAACGGATAGAAACGTTTTCCTACCAGTCAACGCGCTTGTTCCACATTCCTCGTCAGTGGATAGTTTTAGAGAAAAATACCAACGAAAAGGTCCGTTGTCTTTGGAAGAGTAGACCTCAGATGTGATGACGGTTTTCGAAGGGGTCAGCATCTCAAAATCGATGATTTCCCATTCGAATTTGAAATGAGAAGTCTTCAGCTTCGTTTGAAAAGAGTAATCCAAGTCATCCAAGTGATCGCACTTTCTTTTATTCATTTTGAAGATTACTTTTTCATTTGCAGTTCACGTCCTCTGTAAATAATAAATTAAATACGTTAAGGTCAAATTTCAAAATAAACTCAAAATAGTTTTTAAAATTAGAGTATTTTCAACTTACTCCGAGTAGCAACCTACTTCTGATAGAACATTTTCTAAATTAAATTACTATAATAAACAGTATTCCGACCATTCCGACTGTTGGAATAATTTTTATATATTCTTATAAAAGAAGCTAATTCAAATAAAAATTTAGAGAAGCAGATATACACAGGAATATTTTTACACTATATTATAAAAGTAAAATTAAGTGTAAAAATAAGCAATATCGCAGCTTTATTTAAATTTTTCAAACGAGTATGAGGTTATGTTCACTTTTAAAAACCTCAAAAACTAAACTGAATCTTAATTCCAATTCTATAACTTGTGCACTTTCAGAGCATTCAAACAGATAAAATGCGAAACAACTCCAACTCCAACGACAATAAAAATAAAAAATCATAAAAACTTACAAAAGTTACAAAAACATAAACACTAAACAGAAACCAAATAATGGGCTTTTCATACCTCATCTGGCAGACAGTGGCAGGCAGCTTGGAGTCCGGGACATTTCAAACGAGTGGCTCTGCTGGCTCTTTTACGTCCGTTTACGACTTACGACTATCGGCTCTCTTACGTATGTGCGGGCATGGGGAAGGCTACACTGTAGAGGTGGGTAGTTCCGGGAAAATTCCGGATTGAACCTGGAACGTTTCCGGAGCGAAAAGGAACTAGTTCCTGGAA
>JBAGKK010034160.1:0-10827 GCA_037177015.1 Euceroptres primus
AGGAATGGTCAGGATGTTCAGAAATCGTCAGAACTTCTGAACATTTGTGACGATTCCTGACTTTTTTTTTAGTAGGGGAGGGCAATCCATGTGGGCCAACTCCACTTTTCCACACGGGTTAGAATAAACAAAATATTTTTTTTTATTAAAAAAAGGTAGGCCAACCAAAAAATTTGTTTGATTCAAAGAAATGTTTTTTGAACGATTCCACAGATTTTTTTATTCAAAATTTTTTTTTAATTCTGAAAAACTATTTTCTGAATGGAAGTTTACGTTTTGAAACGAAAAAATTATTATAATAGATTTAAAAAAGTCATAAATGAAGTGGTAACGAGATTCACTTTTTTATATTTGATTTCCAAAAATAACTTAATTTTGCACTTTACAGGTGACTTTCTCATGTCGATTAGATTCCAGACCAGAATATGCGAGAGTTATTCTGCAATGGGACGATTCCGAACCTTACCCAAAAGCTTACAGTACTGGAAATCAAATCAGCAGCAAATTATTGAATTGCAAGAATGCCAATGCATTGTTAATGCTTCCCGGTAAAACAGATGAACTACTGGAGATTAAAGAAGGAGATGTAGTTAAAGCAATTTTACTTAACTTTGATTAAAAGTTTGAGAATTTTGTTTCTATGACAGAGGTCGAAAATAAAAATACTTTCAGCATTTCAAAATATCAATTTATTTCTATTATTTCCAGGTATGTATGTAATAGAATGAGCTACAGAATTTATAAGAAAATATTAAAATAAACATTTGAACTCCAATCATTTGAACTTCCTCTGATCATTTGCCCCTACTCTCATGCGAATGAGGAGTCGATGCTTGCGCAATTAGTGTACACTTACACATGTGCATATATTTGTATGCACAAATTCTACTGAACAAACCATTTGAACTACTTCTACAGAAAAGTTCAAATGATCAGGGTTCGACTGTACTAGAATTTTAAAACACCTAAGTAAATAACCAAACAGGGTTTGCCTTGTTACTGTGGAAAACTAACGCGTTACCGTTACTTTCCCATGAAGTAACGCCGTTACTTTTTAAAAAATTAAAATTTTTAAATGCTCTCAGGCGCTTTAATGAAGGTATATTCAACGTAATAAACTAATACACTGAAAGTTTGATTTAAGGCCGGTTTCGGGGGTTGCCTCAATGGCCTTGGCCTAAATCGAGCGGTCTCTAAACGTAAACAAGTCAGGGTCGTATGAACTATTTCTGTTTGATTTTTGTCACGAGTGAAAAATATTTTTTAAATTTAAGTTTAATTTAACGTTTACTTTACTGTTAAGTTTGATTTAGTTATTATTTATGAATTATTACACATAAGGCATAACCAAAACACTGAAAACGAACTGATGTGAACCGACGCTTAGATTACTACGCCAATACTGCGCACTTTGTTGCTACGCTACGTGCACGACACCGCTGAGCTCCGAGCTCAGCTTTCCTCGTCCCCTTGGATCCCTCGCCGACAAACTAACACACACTCAACCATAAACCAATTCCTGGAAGGCCTATCCGGAGCGGCCTTCAACAGCAATTTCAGTGTATATTATTTAATAACCAAGTCGCTAAAAGTTAAATAGTTAAGATTAAAATACCGCACATCAAGAACAATAATTTATTAATCTGAACAAATCAAACTGAACTCCACAAAAACTTAATTATTTTTATAATAAATTTTTTACTGAAATATTCCGGTGGAAAACTAACGGAATCTCTAGCAGATCGCGTGAACTGAACGGTGACTGCATTCCTTCTTCTTCTTCTTTTTTGTGGGTTCTTGCTTAGCAATTTTACAGTTTTGTATCCGGGTTTCCGGATCTATATATAACTCGTAGTACGCTTCCTGTAGTATTTCCTCTTGAATCAATCCTCTTTAATTGTATTGACCAGCCAAATATATGTAGAATGACTTGATGTATGCCATAATCTTGCACTATTAACCATCACAAATTCAAAGAGAGGTTATTTAGATGCTGACCGTGGTAGTGGTGGCCCTCGTCGCCGCAAGACGACTCTCCCTCCACATCAGGCGCAAGTGCGAACTGCCCGTGAAAGGAGATGTTTAGGGAGGAAAAGGAAAAGCCAACTTCGCAGGCAACCACCTCCAGTAAACAGCACAGCGCACATAAAAAAATTTTAACCGTATAAAACTCCTTAATACTTTCAATCATATTAATTATAGCTACATACTAAATGCAAATTTAATTAAATAATTATATTCACGCTCTTAAAGAATCTTCCAATCTCATGTACAGTTTCATTATCAGGATTAAAAACTAATTCCCGAATATCAGTTTCCTCAGGGTTATGGATAGAGAGCCGATTTATAAAAAAACCATAAAGCGCTGGTCTACCACGGGCGGGGAGTTTTAAGGTTAACCCGGGAAAAATATCGGGAACGGGATCCCCCAGTAGAGCCATAAGGCCAGAGAATTCGACACCAATCATTAGTATCCTTCCTAACAACAGCTTTCATATCATCCAGGGGCAGATTCACTGAGGTAAAAGTTAAGTGAAGCTGCCGTTTTAGTGACCTTATCAGCCACAGAGTTCCCAGCTATACCCGAATGTGAAGGGATCCAGACGAAGGACACAATTTTCCCACTGTCTTGGATGCATGAAACTAAATGGATGATTTTCCGCAAAACAGAATCAAATCCAGAATCATTACTACTGTTTTTAATCAACCAAAGAGCAGAACGGGAGTCCGAAAGTATAACCGTTCTTTCTAATCCTTTTCGCACGACGAATTTTAGAGCAAAAAATATAGCTAACAGCTCAGCAGTGAGTATAGAAGTAAAGCCGTTAAGACGCACCCCAAACCTAACATCAGCAGAGGGAATATAATACCCACAGCTCACTCTATCATCCAGTGGATTGAGGGAGCCATCTGTGTATATTTCACATTGGTTGGAGTAAGACTGTAATAAGACCCTGGCACACTCGTCATCAGGGGACGAAGCGTTTTTGATGCTCAATCCAGAATCCAAATCAGTGTCAACTTCACAGAGAAGTTCTGACCACGGAACATCAAAATATGCTGGCTTATCCAACCTAGCACTACATTTCCAAATCCCCTTTAGGTTCTCATAGGCAGCCAGAAGCCCTATCTTTTCCGGGTTCACCCTAAATTTCTCCTTCGTCCTACTACACCTCTCCGAAAGTAGTTGTAGTTTCGGTAAGAGAGGGTTTTCTCGCCATGAGTAACTTCTCAGAATGAATCGATTAGCTAACTGGCACCTGCGAAGCCCAGAAGGAGGCTCGTCCGCCTTAGCTAACAAAAAAGAGATGGGAGTGGAGCTCATACAGCCCAATACAACTCTGAGAGCAGCATAATATACACGGTCAAGAATTTTGAGTGCCGAGGCACTCACCCTCCAAAAGAGAGGAGCACCCCACTCCAAGTATGCTCTTATTAATTTCTTATTACCAGCCGTAGAAGAATAGGGTTAGTTCCCCAAGATACTTTAGCGATCACTTTAAGCATATTAACTGCCTTAAGCGCCTTAGCAGCAATATATTTAATATGCTGAATCCATGTAAGACGCTTATCCAACAGAATCCCCAAGTACAGCAAGGTGTCCTGACATGAGATAGTGATACCATCCAACACTAGAGAAATCTCCCCGGAGTTGAGCCGAGAACGCGAGAATAGACAGAGCTGCATCTTCGGAAGAGAGAAACCTTAATCAGGTTTAGATTTCTGATGAGATGCATCCGGTTGGACGATATTGGAACCCGAGAGGAACGAAAAAAGACCGATCGTTTGGCCCCCATCCGAGATGTCTTTGAGGAGTTTGTTTTGAATTGCCAAAATTGCTACTCTCCAGGAGAGAACGTATGATTGATGAATAAATTTGAATGAATAACGATTGATGAAAAACTCGAAAGTTTTCGCGGCCGCTGCAGCTTCAGACAATATATTCCCAGTAAACTGAATAAGTATGGCATAAAAATATTTGCACTCGTTGATGCCAGGACTTTTTACACGTACAACATGGAAATTTACGCCAATCAGCAGCCAGAAGGGCCTTTTTCCATCAGTAACAAACCCGTGGATGTGGTCAAACGGCTGGCAACTCCAATTTATAACACGGGAAGAAACATAACCACCGACAATTCGTTTACTGACTATGATCTAGTGACGTATTTGTCTACAAAGAAATTAACGATGGTTGGGACTCTGGACAAAAATAAGTGTCAAATTCCTCCAGAGTTCAAAAACACCAAGGATAGAGAGCGTTTCACAAGCTTGTTTGGTTTTCGAAAGGAGGCCACCTTGGTATCATACATACCCAAACCAAAGAAGAATGTGATTTTGATATCAAGCGTTCATGATAATGGTGCCATTGACGAAAAAACTGGGGAAAAGAAAAATCCAAAATAATAACTTTCTATAACATGACCAAAAGAGGAGTCGTCATTGTCGACAAGTTATGTGCAGCTTACAATGATAAGCCATCAAGGAATAGAAGAGCCCGAAAACGAAACTCAAGAGAAGAGGAAGAGACAGAGCACCAAGAAGAACAGAAACGTCGAAAAGTAAAAACGTGCAAACCTTGCTTTCTGGAAAAGCAAACTCGAGTAAAGCGTTTTTCATGCAAGAAATGCAAAAAATACATATGTCTTCAACATTCAACTTACATTTGTTCTAATTGCAGTGATTCTCTGCAAAACTGAATATTCTGAATTGATAGTTTTCTTTTCACAAGTTTGCAATACCTATCTTTCCGTAAAAACTGATCTGAAAATTTTTTCCTCATAATTACTTTCTTTTGTAGCTAATGTTTCATTCTTACGTAAAAAGAAAATTGGGGTTGCAAAGTTTTCCAAGGTGTTTTATAATATATATATAAAATATAAACTATAATATAAAATATAAGACCAAATAACACTGATTAGCACAGAATGTACCTTGTATATGTGATTTGACGGTTACCAGATAATGTAAGTTTATTGGCAGTTATAGTCAACATTAATGCATTTGGAAAATTTAAAAAGTGCCTTTTTTATAATAAAAATTTTTTGCGTGAACTTTATCGTGATCTGTTAACATCCTTCTCCCGCATCCTTGGGTTCTTCCAAGTAAAAGACCTCAAATCTATGTTGTGTATGTGGCACATACGCGCGATCAACCATGTCGAGCTGGAGGTGCGATCACTGGAACGTTATGCAAGGAACTAACCTCGATCCTTCCAAATTGAGAGAAACGAAGTGTGCCTATAATTTAGTTTAATACACCAGCCGATGCACATTCAGTTAAAATCACACAAAAAAAAACTATTCTATACTAAAATATATAAACCCCAATCTAAAGTAAAAGATTACAGAAGAGACTTAATTAAGTCCTCCTGGGAAGAAAAACGCGGAATCTACCTAAATTTGAAGTTAGGATTCAGAGTGGAAGGACTACTTGCTAACCCTAAGCAATCCAGAACGACAGCATTACCCCCGCCAGGATCATTTCCCAAGACCGGCTGCGGAAATTCTAGCTCTGAGAAAAGGCCGTTTCCTTTAAGAAATTCGACCAGTTCATTGTTCCTGGTACTCAAGCTCATAAAAGCCGAGGCCGCTTCCGAGAGCACACTCCGAGGAGGGCTCAAATTGAGCCGACGCGAGCTACGCCCAAGAGGGCCACGTTCATGAGAAGGGGGAAAAGATCTATCCGTCTTAGAGGAGCCTCGTTGAGAAGTAGGAGAGCCCACCAGCTCTGGTTCAAGGTTCCGAAAGAGTCGCTGAGGCCTGAGAATACTTATATCGTTCAAGCGAGAATCCGCCTCCTGAAACTCGCAATTGTTATGATATCTGTACTTCATGACCTCAAACTCATATTTATATACCGGACATGCTTTGGACGAAGCCGGATGTTCGCCAAAACAGTTAGAGCAGAAGGCTTTCCTAATCCTATTCTGACAAGAATTAGTCTTCTGATGCTCCCCACAAAACTCACAAATAGGCCTGGAGCCTCTACACTGATCGGCAACGTGTCTAAAGCGCTGACATGTGTAACATCTTCTAGGAGGAGGGATAACTGGAGTAAGGCAGAAAACGAATCCGGTTAGTTTAACTGAATTAGGTACACAGGCCGCATCAAAGGAGAATTCAACTTTCTCAGATAGAGAGCCATCAGAATTGGTTCACCTCCTAATTGCCTATACAGAAGACCTAGAAATAGGATCAAGTCTATTAAGAATGTTCAGAACATTATATTTGGTGTCAATAGCCCATTCTAGGAGTGCCAGAATCAACTAAGGAGTTAGAATCCCTCCAGTCAACACAGAAGATCTTCACCTGGTTTCTACCACTGACGGACATAGTTCTGTCACCCTGTATAACAGAATCAATCATATCTGCAAAAGCTAGAAGATCATAATTACCTAAGTTCCTACCAACAACCATACTCTCCACAAAGACCACGTACGGTGAGGGAGAGGAAGCATGGAATCTAATTTCAGAGTCCCTGGATTCTCTAACCCAGAGGATCTCACCCAGATAATGCCTGTCATCAAACCGCCGGTTTCGTGTCTTCATCCCATCATGTGACTCGACAACAACATTATTCGAGTCACCAACAAAATTACCAGGTCGAGAATCGGAACCCTCAAGATCCCGATCAGAAGGGGAAGGATCAGAGGTATGTACGCCTATTCTTTTTAGGAGGGTTCGGAGGTCCCGTACCAGAGGACTCCCTGGAAGAGGGAGTGTAACGAGCGCATAAATTTGCATTCCATCCGCTAGGAACAGCACCGTCGCTTCTGTAAAATGCGCGGTTTCGATTTGAAATTAGAAAATAATCGAGCGAAAAAGTAAAAAGATTGGCAAGCAACGTTTCAGGGCAAATCGTCATGAAAAATGTTTAATAAGCGATAATACATTCTGATGAACGAAATAAATGTACATATGAGATTAGTCACATAATGCTTAAGTAGAGTATATTTGAAATAAACAAATAATGATTATGATCCTTTAGACGTAGAATATTTTGACACCAGGAAATACAAATCTTATGTTAGTTATCAGATTGGCGACACAAAGTCGTTAAACTGGACCGAGCAGAGGACTGTTTTGTCTTTCGTTTGGACGGTTAAGACCTCCGAGCAGTCGATTCTACGAAACTATAATATAAACAATTCGAGCATCTGGGCTTTATCGCTAAATCCAGTGAAGTGTGAACTTATGAAGTCACGAACATTTTTCACGTGAGAAGACGTATCGCGCAAAAGGCAACGAATTAGTCATAGTTAGAGTAGGGATGTGTCGAGCGAGATGGAGAGAACATGTAATTTGTCAGAGAGAGAAAGCACAAAAAAGTGGGGAGCTAAGGACCGCTACGACGGTACCAAACCTCATTTTTTAAGTCAGCTCTAGAAATATCATTTAGTTTAGCCGAAATTGAGTTATAGAGGTCTGTGTGAGGAATTCTACGCTTTAAAAGGGTACCCTGGGTTAGTGCTAGTTTGGCAAGTCTATCAGCTACTTCGTTTTCAAAGATACCTTTATGTCCGGGAATCCAAACAAGACTGACTTTAAAGTTTATAGAATTGGCATGGGAAAGAAGGTTTCTAATTTTGAAAATGTAAAAGTTATTGGTATCCAGGTGATTGAAATTATTGCAAGCAAGTAGAACACTGCGAGAGTCAGAGCAGATGGTTGCGGGGGAGATACTATTGTTTATTATGATTTCAAATGCTTCGGAGATAGCGATAGCTTCCGCTGTGAAGATAGATGCAAGGTGAAAAATTTTATATTTTTTTAAAAAGTTGAAGGTTCAAGCACACAATCCCTATTCCAGTTTGGCAGGTATCCTCCTTTTTGGAGCCATCAGTAAAGAAAAGGGTTTCGTCTTTAAGAAAGTTTTCAGCGTATTGTCTAAACTGTAAGTTAGGAGAAGGGCTTTTTGTAAGGTGGTCTCCCAATTCTAAGTCAATGTTCGGAGATTCAAATTCAAGGGAGTAATGTAGGAGGTAGTTGATAGGGGTATAAGAAAACATAATTTTTTATTTGTATTTTTGAAGATTAATGAAAGAGTTTAATAGGTAGAAAGCTTCTCTTATATTGTATGTGTTTTTTCGAGCAGTTATTTTTGATAGTAGGTAAAGGGCATCCAGAATTGGATAGTCCTCCCAAGCGAAGAGTTTAAGAGTGAATTTCCTAGTTAGAATTGAAATCGGCGGAATAGGGGGGGTTCTTTTAGCTCAGCAAACATCACTGGGATTTGCGTGGAGTTACGGTAGCCAAGGATAAGCCTGAGGATGCGATTTTAAAGTTTACAGATTTGTTCGAATGCTTTAGTTTTGTATATAGACAAGGCTTGGCATCCATATTCAAGGGAGCTTCTGATGAGCGAGTGGTAAAGAATGCGTAAGGTTTTGGGGTTAGAGCCCCACCAGGTACCTCTGAGAAATTTAATAATATTAATAACTTTATTAGTTTTTTCAATTAAACGCAAGAAGTGAGCATTCCATGTCAATTCTGAGTCAAATAGTAGACCGAAGAAGGTAACTTCATAGGAGAGGGTAATTCTTTGGTTGTTTGGAGTAATGTGGGAATCTACTGGGACAAGTGATTTATTGTGATTGAAGATAAGAAATTTAGTCTTTTCCGCGGATATATTGAGGTCTCTTGTTTCGAGAAAATTTTGAAGGGAAACGATACTATATAGATACATTCATCCAGGTTATAAGCTGATATGTATATAACTATGTCGTCAGCATACTGAAGAATTTTACAACGGGAGTGGATGTGTTTGTGGATATCTAATGTGTAGATATTGTACAGTGTTTGGCTAGAGACGCATCCTTGGGGGAGGCCTCTTTTAAATTTGTAGGGGGAGCTGTTGACTTTAAAATATACATTTCTTTTGAAAGTGAGATTCTGAAAAAACTAACAGATTTTCTAAGGCAACCCTAGTGTTTGTAAATCGTTGATGAGGACTTCTGGGACCACTCTATCGTAAGCGGCTTCTACGTCAAGAAAAAGAGCAGCTGTAAAGGATTTTTCAACGAAGGAGAGGTGGATTTCTGTAGATAGGGTAGCTAAGTTATCAATGCAGGATCGCTTTTTCCTGAAGCCAAATTGTGAGTTGTGTATATTCATTTGGTTCTCCAGCAACCAATTAAGTCGTATAATAATTAGTCTTTCTAGCAGTTTAAGGAAGCACGAAGCAAGGGCGAATGGACGGAATTTATCTGGATTAGATTTAGGGATTAAGAAAACGAGGTAGTTAGACCAAGATTCAGGGAACGAGCCTTCTTCAAGAATTGAATTATAGATGGTCAGAAGTCGGTGTCGCATATTTTTGGGAAGATTTTGGATGACTTCAAAATTGACTCTGTCAAGACCTGGTGAGGATTTGCTTTTGGCATTTGCGATCGCGCAATTTAATTCCTGAAGGTTAAAAGGCATGGATAGAAATTCGGACGCCTGAGTTTCAACTGATGGAGGTGGGTAATTTGGGAGAGGGGGAGGATGGGGTAGGTCGATGGGAGGGCTGCTGGATTCGTAAAAATTATCGATGAATGTTTCCATTTTTTTGGTGGTTTTGGTATTATTCTTAGCTGTGGTTGGGGAAGGAGTAGTTAACAGTCTGTGTCGAAATCCTTTAACTGTATTCCAGACGTTGGAAATCTTTGAATTGAGGGATAAGGATTCACAAAAGGTTCTAAAGCTTATTATTTTAGTTTTTTTGAAGGTACGTTTAGAGGTGGCCTCGAATTTTTGAAGGTCAAGGTAGTTTTTATAATTAGTGGAGTGACGATATCTACCTAGTTTGGCTTTCCTAAGGCGCTCAATTTTTTCGAGCATTCTTCATTCCACCATGGCGGGGAAGTTGGAAAGTCTCTTTTAGGTTTATCTCCAATTTTTGAACCTGCTTTATGGAGAGCCTCGTCAACTGTTTCGAATAGGTTGTAATATGCTTCGAGGGGAGAAAAAGGGGAACTCTCAGTTGCAGGGTTATCAAATTTTTTGGCTTCAAGGATGTTTTGAAAGGTGCTCCAACGTACTTTTCTTAAATTATATTTTTGTGAGGAGAATTCGTAAATAAGGCAATTGATTTCCAGGATGGTGGTAATAGGAAAGTGATCACTGCCCATCTTGTCTTGTTCAACTTTCCATGAACAGAGGGCGACGAGATTGTTGGATACTATGGTTAAATCGATAGCTGATTTAGCTTGGTCAGGGTGGTTAAAACGAGTGGCAGAGCCGTCATTTAGTATGCTAAATATTGAATTTTGAGTGGCTTCGAGAAGTTTGTTTCCATTGGTGCAAGAATTTCCGCTGCCCCACGACACATGGTGACAATTGAAGTCACTCCCTATGAAGATGGAAGAGAAACGGTCAGAGTAGAACTCGAAAAGATCATTCCAGTTTATTGCGTTGTTAGGAGTTCTTTGGTTTCTATAGATGTTTACTATTAACACCTCTTCCCAATTGGTTGGAATGATGATTGCTATTGATTCCAAAAGGTCGGGAATTTCAAAGGGTGTAATGGAAAAGGGTGTAAACCTCCTCCGGAGTTATTGGAGCGATCATTTCTGATGATAGTAAATTTTTTAAGAAAAAAGTTTTTTTTCGTTTTTAAAAAAGTTTCATTCAGCATGATAACGTCATAGTTATGGAGAACTCTTTCAAGATTACCTTTCTTGTTATTAATACCTCTGCAACTCCAATGTACAATTCTTACTTTTTTTGACTTGCCCATGTGTAGTTTAGTGTAAGAGATGACTGAATGAATTTATGATTGGGGGCGGTTGGTTATGTTTCTAGTCAGTTGTTGCTATATTTAGTATAACTACTAGGTAACTAT
>JBAGKK010034170.1:0-10827 GCA_037177015.1 Euceroptres primus
GGATTTTCTTTCTCCCGATCGAATATTTTAACTTCGATGTCAGCATTAATGCTCGAAATAACTTGCAAAATTTGACTCTTGAGTGAATCAGTATTAATGTTTTTAGTGCCATTAGTGTTGACTTCGTTTATAAAAAGATTTTCAACTGCATCATTAATAGCCTGAAGGTCAATTACAGTTGGATTAATGATATTTGCAACAGAAATGTTAAACGAAAACCGACTTTCAGTTTGCGGTGGAGGAGAGACTGTAGTTGGAAAATCCATAATGATTTTCTTTTCAGAAGTTTCGTTATTAAGAATTGCTATAGAAAGGTTTAAATGACTATGAGAAATTACTTCTTGAATTTCCTTTCGAAGAGCCTGAATATCAAAGTTAAACCCATATTTAAGTATATAACGATTGACAATTGACTGAATTTGTTCCTGAAGGAGTTTTGAGTTTTGCTCAGAAGAATCAGAAGAATCAGAACGAAGATTCATTATTAACTGCAATTTCGAAGGAGGAACCGGCTGGCTGTATAATTTGCTTTGAACCTTAGAAATAATTTTAGGCATGCTGTCTATTGAATTATCAATAACTTCAACATATGCCGCAAGATTTTTTCTTTCAAGAAGGTCCAAAATCACCTGACCCAGAGAATTGTTTTGGATATTTTCGGGACCTCTAGTGAAAATTTCTTCTGTCACAGCTAGATTTATTTCTTTTAGGAGAGTTTCCGAATTTTCAGGTTTTGGACCTCTAAATTTGACCAGTATAGTATATTTAAGGCTTTGAAGAAACTTGGTGACAATACCTTGCACTTGTTGCAAAAACAATTTTATGAAAGTCTCGACAGTTAAGTTTAAATGATCTTGATAAGGAAAATCATTAATCAACTGTATTATTTTATTCTGTAAAGTACTGTAGCTAAGATGTTCACTAATTTCGGGAATGTAGGTGATAAGAGAATCTGCGATTGAACGACTAATATTGACTTTATCTTCTTGAGAGAACGCTTCGAACTGCGCAACAGGTTTTATAAACAGTGTTAATTCTCTTTGCACACTTTCCCAATTTATTGGGATGGAAGACTGACTGCTTACTGAAAATGTAATATTTCTACCAGATGGTTTTGCAGCATTAATTTTGGATCTGATCTCGATGGCACTAATTATTTGTTGTGACAGAGAGGAGATGTTGAATAAAAGACCTTCATTTCTAGCATTTTTAATTATGTCGTTAATAATTAATTCGAGTTCAGAAAATTTAATTTCAAGCTGGAGGTCAGGATTTTCTTTTAAAATCAAGTCCGTGATTAGAAGTGCTTTAGTTGAATCATTAGTTGATTGATTGTTCAACTGCGAAGAGAGAATTGTTATGACACTGTTTATTGTGTGGTTCCACTTATGGGAGATTCCATTTTCATTTTCAACCAATCCTCTAATTTCGACATTTTTAGAAGGTTCAGTTGTTATTGATACAGTTGCTTCAGTGGTAGGTTCCTCTTCTGAGATGGTAAATGATTTAGTAGTAAGTTGGTTAGTTGGCTTGTCAGATAGTGTCCAGTTGATATTATTTAAAGCATTCAGATCAGATGGTCCTGTTGATGAAGTAACAGGTAAAGATGAAATATTAAATATTTCATCTATTAAATTATTAAGATGCGAAGGATCTTGTTTTTCGTCAGTTCCACTACCTTCTTTTTTTAGTGTAGTGCCTCCCTGTTGATCTATCTTTGATGTTATAGTACCAGGTTTGTGAAATGTTGAGGATGGATTATTATATCCCTTTTGGTTCTGTAGAAAAGGGTTGTGGTCATATAGGTCGTCACCATTTTCAAACTGATGATTACTATCAACTTCGACAGATCGATACTTATACAGCAAGATCGGTATATCAAGATGTAGTTGTTTAGCAATTTGTTCAAGAATATAATTTGTAATATCATTTTCGAGATCATGGATGTTGACATTCTCGTATCCTGAAACAGCCTTATCAACAAGGTTTCTAATAACCCATGACAAATTATTTTTGTCAATCAAAGCAGACAAATCAGAGTTGAAGATGATGTGAACTAGGTTTTCAACAAGGGTTTCTTTTAAAATTTTACGTTGATCATAGTTGTTAAAACTTTTTCCAAGTTCATACAATAATGTTTGCTCGAACAAAGGAAGATTGATTTGACGAAAATCATCAGCTAGAGTAGATTTGTCAACACCCAAAGCAGCACTGTTTTCCAGGTTGCTCTTAACATAATTGAGAATTAGTTGAACAATATTGATGTAACTTATTTCTGTAGAACCTTTGAGATCAAAATTATTTTCCACAAGAATATGCAGAATATAATGTTGCAAAAGCAGAATCTGATATTGAGGCATGTTGGGGTATGAAGCCAAAATGTTGTTGATGATGTCTTGAGTTAAGGTATCTGAAGATACACCAGCGATTTGATAGTTCTGAAGAAATTGTTGAAGGTTGTTTTGGATATCAATATTCGAAACGATTTTTATATTAGGAGGAATCCGACTGACTACCAAATTTGCAAGCACTTCAATTTGCATATTATAGAAGTCATATTCAAGAATAATATTTTTAATGGCATCTTCAAGTTGAAAACGATCATGTGTTGAAATCATGGGATTGAATTGCAAAATAACATTGATGATCAAATTTTTGAGATTATCCACGTCCAAGCGATCACCGAAATTAATATTTTCTCTCAATGCGCTTACGAGAGCTAGGTAGAGTTTGCGATTTCCGTTTAAGTGAATACCAACAGTACCAATATTTACTGGATAGTTAACTACTGGTAATGGATTGTTATATGTGATTTCGTTTTGCTGGGGAGGTATTTTGTCGATTACTTCAAAATCCAGTTTTGGATTTCCTATATTAACTGATTGTTGGTTAATATCGGTTCCCACTTGATAAAGCAGATCATTTTCAAATTGATGATTACTATCAACTCCGATAGATCGATACTTATACAGCAAAATCGGTATATCAAGATGTAGTTGTTTAGCAATTTGTTCAAGAATATAATTTACAATATCATTTTCGAGATCATGGATGTTGACATTCTCGTATCCTGCAACAGCCTTATCAACAAGGTTTCTAATAACCCATGACAAATTATTTTTGTCAATCAAAGCAGACAAATCGGAATTGAAGATGATGTGAACTAGGTTTTCAACAAGGGTTTCTTTTGAAATTTTACGTTGATCATAGTCGTTAAAATTTTTTCTAAGTTCATACAATAATGTTTGCTCGAACAAAGGAAGATTGATTTGACGAAAATCATCAGCTAGAGTAGATTTGTCAACACCCAAAGCAGCACTGTTTTCCAGGTTGCTCTTAACATAATTGAGAATTAGTTGAACAATATTGATGTAACTTATTTCTGTAGAACCTTTGAGATCAAAATTATTTTCCACAAGAATATGCAGAATATAATGTTGCAAAAGCAGAATCTGATATTGAGGCATGTTGGGGTATGAAACCAAAATGTTGTTGATGATGTCTTGAGTTAAGGTATCTGAAGATACACCAGCGATTTGATAGTTTTGAAGAAACTGTTGAAGGTTGTTTTGGATATCAATATTCGAAACGATGTTTAAGTTAGGAGGAATCTGATTTCCGTTTGAATGAATCTGATCTTGAGTTGCTTGTATAACGGAAAAGCAAACAGCAAGTACAATTTGATCAATTCGTGATTTCCAAAGTTGATTGTTATTTTCGCTAAGAGTTTTACAAACAGCAACGGAAATTGCATGTTGAGTCGTTGTGGAAAGTTTTCCGTTCGTTTGAAAAATACTATTTAGAATGAACTGATGCAAAGAATAAATTGAATTAATTCTCTTTTTATAGTTATTAATGGTATTCAAGAGAGTAATTTGCATTAATGCGAAAGAATCATTAATCGTACCTTCAAACGGAGGATTCGCAAGAATCTGGTCGACTCTTGAATTCACATTGATTACAATTTCCTTAATGAATGATTTCCAAGGGAATTGGTTATATTGGTTGAGAATATGACCGATAGCATTGTAAATTTGATACGTGACAGATATAGAAAGATTACCCTTATTTTGCAACACGATATTCAGAATAAAAATCCTCAATTCTTCAAATGAATTAAAATTTTCTTTTTCGGACCAAATGTTATTGAACAGAATTTCTGATAATTGGGACAAATCAGCAGTAGAACCAATATATCTCTCTGGAGAATTTGAATTTGACTTGGCAGTGGCGTCAGCGTCGGCGGAACCATATCCAGTTGTGTGAGTTTTGGTTTTTGTTATACTCTTGCCATCTTGCGAATTAGAACTGGAGGAACTGGAGGAACTGGAGGAACTAGAAGAACTATAAGGAAGATATTCTGTTCCATGTACGTTTTCTGTAAATTTAAATTTAAATTTTGCAAAATGTGTATTTTGTACATTTTTTAATTTTTAAATTGTTTTTTATTGAAAATAACTATTAGGGTGGGACGAAAATAAAAAATTCTGGAAATCGAAAATGAAGCCATTGAGAACCCCATGAAGAATTGATCGATCTATGGTTTGGTTTTGCGCGCGAGAAAAATAGGTTTAAAAAATTTATTGAAAACAGAGTTTTACCGTTTCTTCGGGCTTCAATGTTTTTTTTTACATTTCTAGGAGTGTGAAGAGTTCTCCTATTTTTCTCAGATTTTTATATTCTATTTCGCGTGAGAAAATTATATTTGAATGTACCCCTATAATTAGTAATAATTTCTTGCGTCCATGAAAACGTCAATAAAATTTGTTTTTACTCATGAAGGCTTTTTGTCAAAATGAGTCAAAATGAACCCACAAAAAGTTAAGATGCCCGAGAAATCAAAAATGGTGAATTCAATATTTTGAAATTTTGATTTTTGAATCCTCGGGCATCTCGAATGTTTTGTGAGTTCATTTTAACCCAAAGAAAGACCTCATGAATAAAAAGAAAATTGACGTTTTCTTGGACGCAAGAAATAATTGCTGATTACAGGGGTACATTTAAATCTAATTTTCTCGCGTGGAATAGTATACAAAAATTTGTTAATAAATTAAGAAGACTCTTCATACTCATAAAACTGTAAAAAAAATTCCATCCGAAGAAACTGCACTCAAAAAAATGTCTGGTTAAATTAACCAGAATTATGGTTAAAAATGCCCTTACTATTTTTTATGGTTAGAGTAACCAGAATTCTGGTTAAACTAACCAGAAATTCTGATTAAAACAATCAGAATTCTGATTACTTTAACCAGAAAAAATAATAAGGGCATATTTAATCAGAATTCTGGTTAATTTAACCGGACATTTTTTTGAGTGTGTAAAACTCTGCTTACAATAAATTTCTTAAATCTATTTTGCCCTCGCGCAAAACCAAGCCATACTTAAGGGGTTCCGAAATTTAACTTTTAGAGGCAGTTTCGATATCCAAATTTTTTTGGATATCCACTAATATACCACAATGGATACCCACCCTAATAAATGTAACCAATAGGAGGTAATTCCCTGAAAATCTGTTACTTTGAAAACATTTCTAGTCCCTTATAATTTCTAATCTTATGGAATCTTTTATTTCAATTTGGCATCCATTTATTTTGTAGCATTATCTCATACTATTTAATATTACACATACTATTTATTTACTATTAGTCTTTTAAATTATAATAATTTAATTTTTAACATAAAGAAATATTAGGTTGAGTCTTAGATAAGATTTTATAGGATCATAACAATTTTTCAGTTATTAAAATGTTTTAAGGGTATGACATACATAATGACGTCACAAATTACCGACCGATTTTCATATGTATTTAGCGGGTTTATTAAGAGAAAAATGAAAATATAGTGCTGAAATTTGAGGAAATAATAAGGAATATATTAAGGAATCGAAGTCTGGTGTGTTTCAATTTTTATTTTAAAAAAAAATTATTTTTGAAAAATTTTTTTTTTAATGAAAACTGAAACGCACCTGACATCGAAGCCTAAATATATTCTTTATTATTTCCCAAAATTTCAGCATTATATTTGCATGTCTCTCTTAATAAACCCGCTGAATACAAATAAAAATCGGTCGGTAATTCGTGACGTAATTATGTATCATATATCCTTAATAGATATTTGAAACTTCGAAAAGATATTCTGAGATTAGTATTTATATTTTAAAGCTTGAATTATTTTGTTACATTTCAAAACCATTAATGCATTTTATTATCTGGTAAGAATAATGTAGTACCGTCGAACGGAGAAACTTCGGACATCTGGGGTAAATTCGGACTGCCCTAAATTGATACTTTGAATTACTCAAAACAGTTCCGACTAGAATATAGAATCAGTTTAAACCTTAACTGGTACCAGATTCTAATTAAAACCACTTTGAGTAATTTAAGCGATGAATCTAGGACTGTCCGAAATTACCCGAAAAGTCCGAAGTTACCCCGTTTGACGGTAGGTATAGTCGCGGTACGTGACATATATATTTACCTAGCAATAATTTTGACCAAAAAATCTGATGAGATTTTAATAACTTTTTTTAAGTATTGCAAGTTTCAAGTGTTATCATATTTCAAATTATTTAATTTATCATTGAATTTGAAAAGTATATAATAATTTAAAAACGGTAAATTCTGCAAATAAAGAAATAAATAAATCTAAAAATTGAAGAGTGATATCTTAAATTGCTTAAGCCCTAGAAAATTCTGAAATTTGTTTTTTTTTGGGTAAAAAATGAAGCTATCTATTTGTCCGAAAAACCTTCAAAACTTTGTGATACCTCAAAAGTACTTTTTTGTTTTTGTCATTTAAATGAATTTCGAGCTTAGTAATTATTACCTGAAAATGAGATCTAGAAAAATGAATTGCATAATATCATTCTTGACATAACAGACAAATACTTTATGCTTTTATAATCGTTTATCTAAATTTATAAAAGATATAAGCCACTTACCAAGATTTGTGAAGGCTGCAAAAATCAGTAACGAAAATATTTTCATTGCGAAAGTTCTTTCTTCATACAAACAAATATTTAGAATGATGATTCTTTAATGTGGGGCTATATATAGAGCTCATAAGTCAATAACATTTTTACTCCCAATTCGAGCTACGAATATAAAATATTACGATTTTTTGACTTCAGCCACACAAATAAAATTGTTTTCGCGATTGTAAAGGAGTCATGAAAAAATGCTGAAATCCGTAGACGTGCCTTTTTTATCATTCCTTGCGATATATCAAGAAATTTTTTACTGTCGCTGTTAAGAAAATTTAACCAAATTGATTTAACTATAAAATTTTAAAAATATTTGTGGACTGAAATTTATAAACTGACTTTACGAACAATAGAAAATGAATAATAGGAAAAATAGAAAATTAAAATTGATTTATAATTGATAATTTAATATTTATTTTTAAAAATACCCACATTTGCTCGATTTTAAAGTTGATCATTGTTTTTTATAAAAAAAATTCTCCTTCAAATAAATTTTAAACGAGTAATATCTAAAAGCTTTCTATTTCTCGAGTTATAATTTTTTCATGAAAAACTATAGTATGATTTTAAAAGCCTAAAATATACTGGATTAAAATATATATTCATAATATAATAAATTTACATATAATTTTGAAGAGATTTTAAAAACTGACTCACATTTTGTACCAAATGCAAATTTCTTAAAACCCATTTTCTGGTTCTTAGTGTGACGTCCCATAACGACATTAAACAATAGTTAATATAACAATAAATATAATTGTTAATTATACATATTACTATACAATTTCATTGCAAATGAAAGAGCCAAATTATAGAAAGTTAAATCGTTCCGCAAAACGACCCTAAGTTAAGGTAAGTCAATGACTGTTAGATCCTGATCAGCTAACGATCTCGATACTGGAGACGAAGAACTTAATTAATTTTTTATACTCTCTGGTCAACGAAAATCCACTATCTCTAAACGGACTTGCTGTTTTAAATATAACCTTCGAGAAGGGTTAACAACACTCAACATTCCTCAAACAAGACCGTTTTCCAAACGGCCCTGGGAAAGAAGAGTTATTATAACATCTACAGAAATGAAGAACCTAATTAGCATTTTTAACGAAAACCAACTATCTTTAGACTGGCTTGCTGTTTTGAATATGGCTTTCGAGAAGGGTTGACAGCACTTAACGTACATATCTAAAACTAAGCCGTTTTCCAAACGGCTCTGAGAAAGAAGAGTCAACGTAACATCCACAAAAATGAAGAACCTAATTTGCATTTTGGAAGGGTATATAAGACCCACGAAACCTAAAGGGGAAAGGCTTAGTTTTTCTTCAACCATCGTTAAAGAAAGTTGAGTCAGTAAGAAGTAATTACAAGCTCTCATTTTTCTTCAACCTTCGTTACGGAAAGTCCAGTCAATGAAGTGCAATAAAAACTTTTGAAATCTGTTATTCTGCCAGTTCGAAATTATAAATTCAGTCTCCGATTTTATTGCGTTCATTAAGAACAAACTAATTATTTTATTGCCAAAAGTGCATTAGACAATTTGAACTCTAATTATCCTAAAAAGAGCATTACTGCTAGACGATTGACATAATTGATATCAAGGAAAAGTACCTTCCATTAAAACATTAAGATTCTATCCGTTGGGGCTTGGAAAATATTTAAAAGATGGAACATAGAAATATTTCGTAATATTTTTGAGCTTGCCGTTATTTTGAACATGTTTTACAAAAAGGTCACTGCAGGTGTTTTGAATAATTTTCCAAGCACTGTGCGTCGCGATGTTTTGAACAAATTTTACAGATTATTCTGATGTTTTAAACAAAAACAGAATTTATTGGGCTAAGTGTAAAAGGAAAATATGTACTGCTAAAAAATAAAGAACATTTCACACTCTCAGTCTTCAAGTGGAGCAAATATTTACCCCGTCCTATTTCTAGGTGCATAAATTCTGTATTTTTTCAAAACACTAGAATAATCAGTAAAGTTTCTTCAAAACAACGCGACACACTATTCTTTGAAAATTGTTCAAAACATCTGCAGTGGCCTTTCCGCAAAACATGTTCAAAACAACGGCAAGCCCAAAAAATATTTCTAAGTTTCATCTTTTAAATATTTTCAGAGTCCTAATTCTTTCTTCAAAATACCGTCCTAATCCTTTATTTCTTATCAAAACAGCTCTTCTCATAGTTTGTTTTCGTCGAAAACGTGTAACGTTCAAACGCTTTTGAAATTGCAATTTCTCGGCTTCAATTAAAAATTTGTTTTCAGTTGAATTCTCAAGGAATAGATTCTTAATTGCTAACTTATAGCAGAAATTTATAAATAGTTACGGTCGAACGTAAAGGTTCAATTAAAATATTAAAATTTGTTCAATGTGAAATGGCTGATTTTCATGTCTCGAGTGACGTCACACAAGGAAACTGTCATATTTTTGTTACTTCAAAGATAATTTTTAGCGTCTTTTATTACATTTTTAAATCATTTTTAATTGTACATCTTCACACTCCTTAAATTTTTCGTAATTAATTACCCAAATAAATAATTTCCTTTCATAATTTTATTTTCATTTTCTAATTTTCAAGTTTTCGTCAACCGACCTTCAAATGTTTTTAAATACAAATGAAATACCGGCAGATCCGCTTCTTTCGCAAAATCAGTTTTTTATTCTTTAATAACGATTTTAAGACAATAGTTATTGTCTGCACAACTGCAAAATATGATTTTGTAGGACTTAATAGATAATACAGAGAAATTCCCAGTGTTGTGCTTACAGAAATTTTGTCGTTTACTTTTACACTGAAAAGTGCAAGGTTTCTGAGATATATGTCTAGGACAAAAAAAATTTTACAATCCTTTAGCTTCTAACTTCAGCATTCGCATTAGCGTTGAATTGGCAAATGAATTGGCGAATCCTTCTTGGTATTAGAGAAAAAAATTAACAAATTTTCAAAACAAAGAAAAAATAAAATGCAAAATATTCAATTAATAATTACCACCTTTTTGGCCATCATATTCGAAACCTCCACTGCCTCCTAGTGCAAATCCGCCATTATGTTGCCTCAAACCTAAAGACAAATTGTACATATGCAGATAAATAATAAATTATATTTTGTGAAAAGCTATAAAAATAAATACTATAATAAATAGATTTAAAATTGACAGGAAATACTAAATAAAGGCTATAATAATATAACAAAGATTCATGAAGCTAAAAAAATAATTAATCGGAAAAGTCAAATGTTGGTTTGGTTTACCTTGATTTTGATAATCTTGTAAACCGAAATTTCCTTGGCCTCCATAGTATCCTAGTTCATCATAGGTTTGTGATCCATCGAATCCAGGCGAATTAGAGTTTTAAAGGCATGTATCAATTTATATTCTGTGGTTTTGTTTATAAGTTAATAATTCAACTGAATATTTAAGAGAAGAAAGATGTAAAATAATAGCCGACGAACTCTAGCTTTTCTTGAAAAACGTTAATAATGTATAATTATTTATAAATAAAACCGCATAACGAAAATGGTACAGTATTTTTAGAAACTCATACTCATAGCTATTTCTGTATTCTTTTGAAATATTTCTTTATTTTTCAAATATTTTTTGTAGACCAACAAAATCTCTTGAAACACCTTAAAAATCCAGGAAAATCCCTTATGAAGTATATTTTTTTTTAAACTGTATTTCAAAATTTTGTTAAATTATAAAAACTTTGTAAACATTCTGAAGTAATGGTAAATATATTATTATTAATGTGTTTTTGTCTTTGAAAGCATAATAACTTTTCAGTATTAGTTTATTTTATATTAAATAATTCAAGTCGAGTCTTTGAATATAAAAAATATTAGCTT
>JBAGKK010034181.1:0-10827 GCA_037177015.1 Euceroptres primus
ATACATATATAGTGACTATATTTTTTCCAGCCATATGTAAATTTGATTTATTCAATTTATTTTGAATTTCACAAAATGGTTGCATTTTACGCTTTTAACACAAAAAGAATTTTTAATAGAGAATTTGGTTGAGTGCCAGGTACTTTTGGTGCTCCTAAAAGTACCAAAAAGTGTACTAAATTACAAGTCAATACTTAATTACACTAATGAATTTATTTCAACCCCAAATTAAATCGGCGAGGCCACAGCCAGACCCAGACCGCGGAAAGTGAGGGGTAAGGAGCATCACCAAGTGCAACACCACACTTCCAACAATATTACTTATGTAAAAGACGAAATCATAGAGTTAGATGTATCATCCAATTACACTTTGGCAATTTAAAATTCACAACAAAGGTTAACGCAACGTAGCATCACGGCACGTCGACACAATATGGCGCTATGGTCACGATCGACCACGCCAAAGACGAATTTAGATCAAGATAAAGTACTTAATTTTTAGCCTACCACTGACTCTACATTTAGGTCATGCAATAATTAGAGTTTTGTTACAAAAGAATCGACCGGATGACTCGAGGCGGAACGAGAGCGAGATTGCGAAGTGCAATCTCCGCTGAAAGAGTGTGATAGAAAATACAAAAAAGATTCTCAGGCAAGTTGCCGTGACAAGGCTCAAGACTTGAATGGTGTCTCAGGCGACGCCGCTCGAGAACCCGCTCCCCCAGTCTATCGGAGCTCACGGCGCGTTCGTTATGTAACACACTAACTATTTCGCGAATGGTGTAACAGTAAAATTAAGACTCGTAGTTGGTACAATTATCGCGGAGTGGTAACATCGCGCCCTACTTTAGCAGAGCCTACAGCCTGTCGCCTGATGCTGTCAGTGACAGCCGGCGCATCCGAACAATGAGGTCGTTTTCCTGGTCCCTCACCCACGTTCTTGAACACCATGGGAGTCACATCCATGGTGTATGCGTGGGTGAGATCCAACGCCGAACGAGTGTATAGCTACCAGCAGCTACGTGACGTTTGAGAGTGGTGGGTTGAGATGGTGGCAGTGACACTATCTTGTTGACAGCCGATGACTACCTGGGCCATCCGCTTCTGATGACAGTCTGAGACTCTCATGCCCATATGACAAGTGCATGAAAATAAATAAGTGGTGTGAACTAATAATTAAATTTTGACTCTGAATGGTGTATGGTCGCGACCGAGGTCCTTCGCGTGAATCACGATTCCAAACTTTTCTGCAAAGTCCATGCCCAGAATGCAAGCATTGGTTAGAACGAAATTATTCTAACATTCATCAAATGAGTAGATCCCGAGAAAGTAATCGGAAGCAAAGCCTGGCCAATGACGGTTTCAATGGTACCGTTAGCCATCATAACGTGACCCGCCGTAGAAGGATTTAATTGAAATTCTCCTGACTCAATTACTTGAGTACCTATACATAGAGCCTAGAGTCGTTATATCGGAGCCCGTGTCCACTAATTTATGAATTTTTGTACCCCCTATCTCGATACTGATGAGAGGTCTACTACTGGTACCCAACCTACTAGTGTTATCACGATTAGTCTCCTGAGTTGCATTGTTATTTGAGTTACTATCGCTCAAACATTCCACGAATTCCATCCTCAATGATGGCTTGGAAGAAGAGCGACGCAGAGGATTGATCACTTTCTGAGAGTTGGAGAAGTGCCACCCCAGATTCGATTTAGTATGCAGAGTTGGTGGAGTAACGCGAGTCAACTCGCAAAAAGATTTATTTGAGGTTAGGTGCGAGGTCGAACTAGATTCGATCCTCAAGGTCAAATCCGGGTTATTAGAGTCTGATACAGGAATTGAAATTGAGTCAGATTTAGTCAAGTCAGGTGAAATGGAATTTATCAACACGGTCGTCTGAGGGACGAAAGGAGGAGCATTGACCCTGAGTTTGCTCTCCTCTAATGGTTTCCCTGACAGTAGGCAGTCACAAGTCCTTTCAATCTGGCCATGTTTACCGCAATTATGGCAAAATTTGACCCAATCGTCCCCACTCCCACAGTTGAAACAAGGAGGCTGTTTACGTGGTTCAATTTTTCTCTTGTCATTATTAGCATGTTTAAAGGGAGTTGGAATCTGGAGTTGATTCCGAATTTTTCATATAAGACTTTTGATTACTCTTTCTGCTATTATTATTTTTAACGGGGTTATTGTTATTATTTGATTTATCCGAATCCGAACTCTTATTATTATTAGAAGCGTTACTTTTCTTAATGACTTCAGCCAAGAACTGAGTCAACTTTTCAAAAAGCGGATCGGCCTCTTTACTCTCTTTGCTAGAGGAAGGGGAACTTGTCTCCTTGCCTACATAAGCAAATTCGGGGAAGAAAGAATCTTCCGGTTTAGGTGGCACTCTAACCTGTTTAAGCGTTTCTAACATGCGCTCGACCATGGCCGCGAGAATTCCTAATCCGTTGAAATCTATGAATTTCCGTCGTTTAATTGAACGTTTGAGGTCAGGCCGCAAGTACATATACGCCCTATCTAATGTTTCGTCCATAGAAACCGGCCGCAAAAATTTTTGACAGAGACCCTGTAGACAGATCAGATAATCTGCAGTTGATTCATCGGAACCCTGCACTCGATTAGCCACCCGTTTCTCAAGCCTCCATTGGTAATTAATATTACCAAACCGGGTCCTAAATGCGGACTTGAACAATTTACTCAGGACCCGCTGTTTTGTCTAGACCACTGGAGAACAAGACCATCTAAAATAAAGGGAATCGCCACCAGTAACTCCGCCTCGATCCCTTAAAACCTCGAATGAACCCTGTGTGGTGTCCACGAGAGTGCAAAAATCCTTTTAGTCCTTCCTTAGTAAGTCTGAGGAGGTAGGGGGAACCTCAAATTCCTTATCGTCCGACATTTTCTAATCGGGGTTTATTTAGACAATTAAAATTCAGGGTGGTCAAATAAATGCAGCAACTGAATGCGCCATAATAATATGATAAACAATGCGAGTCAATATCATATCATATTTAAATGCACCGAGTGGTTAGGAATTAAGTTGACACCAACCAGTCCAATAATCACACGAGTTGAAAGCCGAAACGAGTTTCCTTTGACCCTGAACTTAAATTTAATCTGTTAAAATTTATGATTAAAGTAAGATTTTCAACAATTATACATCTGATATTGAAGATCATGGAAAAAATTCAAAATTAAAATTCTGATCCAGAATATCGTTAATTTAAATTAAAACTCTAATTTAACGGTTATTTTCATCTTAATTGTATTGTTTTGAGATAAATCTGGAGATTTAATTAATTTAACAAAACTGTAAAGAGATGTTGTAATTCGAAAAATAATTCAAGGTCAAAGTTTAATTTATAATTCAAAAGGAAATCCACATTTGAAAGAGTGTCCGCAAAGTTAACCTATTTTTTGGCCCTCCCTAACGACCTGGGGAAAAAATATAAATATATTACAGGTATTAAATTATTCGCCATTGAAAACCAAAGTGAGCATCGCTTTTCGTTTTTTGAAAATTTCAAAAAATTTCCCCTATTTAGGGGTTGAGAAGACCCCAAAAAAATTAAAAAATAGAAAATACCACTAATTATAAAATCATTTTTCATTGTATTTTTTCTATAAAATAAATTTTACAAAAGTAAAATCACGTATTTTCTTGATGGATAACGGGTTGATGTAGGTTAAAACTGCACCCCAAAGCTCCCCCATGGGGTGAAATCATCCCTAAAACATTAAGAAAAATAAAAATTTTCTGAAATTCCGAAAAAATATATTTAAATGTTTAAAGTCATAAAATATATAACACAACAATATTATATATGCCTCGATGAGAAAACAACCCCTTGGAAGGGTAAAGTCACCCCCCTCCCCCAATCAGATCTAAGGCAAGATCTAGTGGTAATCCAGCCACTTAAGACAAGATTCAGTGGTCATCCAGCCACTTAAGGCAAGATCTAGTGGTGATCCAGCCGCTTAAAGCAAGATCAGTCAGTTCTAGCTACTTGAGGCAAGATCTTAGCTCTCCAGCCACTTAAGGCAAGATCTATTGAATATCCAGCCACTTAAGGCAAGATCAGCCTGAGTTCCAGCCACTTAAGGCAAGATCAGAATTCTAGCCACTTAAGGCAAGATCTAGTGGTGATCTAGCCACTTAAGGCAAGATCAGTCTGAGTTCCAGCCACTTAAGGCGAGATTAGAGTTCCAGCCACTTAAGGCAAGATCAGTCAGTTCCAGCCACTTGAGGCAAGATCTTAGCTCTCCAGCCACTTAAGGCAAGATCTATTGAATATCCAGCCACTTAAGGCAAGATTAGTCAGAGCTTTTGGGAATAGTGTAGGAGGCGTTACATATGTCAGGATTGGGTATATTTAATTCACTATATTGCCCATAGTCCAAGGACCACACTATTGTCATAATGTGACTACAACAGCCAACGGTACGTGCTCCACTCTCGCATATACAATAATATTCTACTATTGTATTTTTTCCATTCTTACTTTTGTCCACAAGTATAAAGATGTGTTGGTGTTTACCACCACGGTAGCGGGACTTCATATAAGCTTTTACTAGTAATAGTTCAATCGTGCAGTTGGATGCTTTGTTCCTGGTTGCAACTTGTGCACGAGGAATATACCTTCATGCAGGTGTTCAGTATAGTAGCTTATCGCATTCTTAATCTGTTAAGGTTCTAAGCTAATGTGATATAACGCTTCCATTGTTAGCACTGGAAATTGGAGAAGGTTATTATTTTCCTCGTTATCAAGGCTAGTATAATGAACTTCAATATAAGGAACTTTACTTGCGTCAGGTTAAAATCTTCAACAACTTTTTTTAGATTATTTGTTTGATTCAATCTGGATTTCATACCTTCTGCAATATTTTCATACTCTTTATCGCTATAAATAGGTTTATGAAATAAATTTAACAGTGCAAATGCAATCTGCAGATAATCATAATCATTAGATAATGTTGCATTGTGAGCTGGAATCGCAAAGAATTTAAACTTCTTCTTTAATTGACCAAAAACTTGTTCAATAACCCATCTAACTTTAGTGACGAGTTTTATTAGCTTTTGTTGTTTCAAGTTGACCAAGACCAGGAATACGTACTTGGAATGTTTTCTGCTCCTCAAGAAATGGAACCACGTCGCGAAAACCTCTGCCGACTAAAATTAAGTCACCTTCTTGCAAAATACTCATTTCAGTTTAAAATGACTTGAAACAATCTTCAAGAATGGTTGCATCATTGTGATGAGCGTCATAAGGACCTAAAACATGTGTTATATATCCACTTGGAGTACATCCTACCATTGGTTTCACCAAGGGCATTTTCTTCTGTTCGCTCCAAAGTATTTTTTGACCTGCAAAATTCTTGGATTTCTGTGCAAGACGATACGTAGCATCAAATATACAACAAGCTTTACCTTCTGGAATATCGAATAATATTCTAGCCACAGGGGTGTTATTATCTAATAATTTAGCACGGTCGGTCAAGTTTATGAATTTTGGTACCAAATTCTCAAGTAATTCTTCGTTTGCCGTTTTCATCCAGTTACTTATTGTTCGAGGACAATACCCAAAAAGAAAAGCAAGTTGTTCGTTAGATAATGCGATACGTATTTTTCAGAAGAAAACACCTAGATCCTTTGAAGAGCGCGATTCAAGTTAATAGCGTATTTGTTCGAACTCATCTTTATTGTATCCGAACCAATTTTTAAAAGTATCATCTTCAATGGGATCTATATCGTCAAAGTCAAAGATGTTTTTTTTCTGCTTTTTCGTGATAATACTTGAACATGAGTTCACTAATTTGTTTGTGATCTTCATATCTAACTTCTTTAGATGTTTGCTTTACAAGAGGCCAATAGTTCTCAATGCCTATGTGAATACCACATATACGAGCATTACACTCAACTAAGAACTTATAGTTGATAAGTAACATTTGGCGCAACTTATTAGGGACTGAGATCAAGGTTTCTGTAGTTTTGCAACCAAATGTACATTGCGTATGTGAGTTCAGTCCTTTTCTATAAATCGATAAGTCTGGTGTGTCAAATGTATCATGGGCAACTTGAACACGACAGTTTTTACTGATATTGTAGCATGACTTGCAAATTTTACTTTGTTCTGGTTTTTCAGCTATCCTATCTAATTTTCTTTTTTTCGCATTAAAAGTTTCTCTTAAGTTATTATTAACAATCAACGGATCATCTAAATAACACAGGCCGACCTTCAGACCCAAAAACCAGAGTATACTTTTCCGAAAGTTTTTGGTCCGCTGAATTCAAATCTGAGATCCAAATTGCTCAATTGGCTCTCGTTTCCGAGACATCCTAACCTAAAAGTGCAAAAATCGCGATTCTGGACTACATTTGAGGTTATGTGGCATTGCGACATTTCTTTTTTCCAAAAAACTATTAAAAGCATCTTAAAGTACAAGTCTTAACGTTTCAAATGACGTTGAGTTTGCACAGATATCTTTTTCTTCGCTGAGATATCGCATTTTAAAATTTTTTAGTTATCCATAAACCTACAAACCATAAGCCCATGAAGTCTAAACAGAAACCCCAAGCCCACAACTCCCAAATTACAAACTCTAAATCCCCAAACCCCAAACTCACAAACCCCAGACCCACAAAACCCACAAACCCCAAAACCCACAAACCCCAAGACCCACAAACCCCAAACCCAACAACCCCAAATCTACACACCCCAAACCCACAAACCCTAAAGCCACATACCTCAAACCCAAGCTTTGTAGATAAGTGGGTTTACGATTCGGTATTTGGATTGAGGTGATTTAGGAGTTGGAGTTGGAAAGATTTTTTCAAGATGTTGTCTACAGTTCTTAGAAATAAAAAATTTGCGATGCTACATAACTTCAAATATAGGCAACAATCGCAATTTTTGCACTGTAAGGCTTGGATATCTCAAAATCCTGACGTGTTAAAGCGATTCTGAGGTCGGATTCATCTCAAACCAACGAACCCTAAACCAAAAAACCCCATATCTACACACCCCAAACCTACAAATCCCGAGCCCACATACCCCAAACGTACAAAATTCGGCTTGGGCTTTATAGATTCAAAATTTAAGGGTTTTGAGTTAGGAGTTAGGGGATTTGGAAATTGGAATGCGAAAAACTTTTTAAGATTCTGTTCATGGTTTTTTGAGATGAAAATGTTGGGATGCTACATAATCTCAAATATAGGCAAAAATCACGATTTTTGCACTGTTGGGTTAACATATCTTAAAATCCTGACGTGTCAGAGCGTTTCTGAGGCCGGATTTACCCCAAACCCATAAACTTCAAACCTTCAAACTCCAAATCTATACACCCCAAACCAACAAACCGACAAACCGGGAACCCACATACCCCAAACCTACAAACCCCGGCTTGAGCTTTGTGGATTCCAGGGTTTACGTTTCGGGGTTAGGAGTTAAGGGGTATGGGAATTCGAGTTAGAAAGACTTTTTCAAAATGCTGTCTATGGTTTTTTATGATAAAAAATGTTGGGATGCTACACAACCTCAAATATAAGCAAAAATCACAAGGATATCTCAAAGCTAAGCAAATTTAATGCGTATTTGGGTTACAAATAAGTGATACGCTTATAAAATAAGCGACTTTAAGTTTTTTTTACTGTATATTTTTGATTTTACCGCTCTCAGCCCAACCCTGAGTCACGAAGTTTGTAGATTGGGGGTTTGTGGATTTGGGGGTTTGTGGGTTGTGGGCTTGGGGTTTCTGTTTAGACTTCATGGGCTTATAGTTTGTAGGTTTATGGATAACTAAAAAATTTTAAAATGCGATATCTTGGCAAAAAAAATATCCCAGCAAACTCAACGTCATTTGAAAGGTTAAGACTTGTACTTTAAGATATTGTTAATCATTTTTTGGAAAGAAGAAATGTCGCGATGCTACATGACCTCAAATATAGCCCAAAATCGCGATTTTTGCACTTTTAGGTTAAGATATTTCGGAAACCGGAGCCAATTGAGCAATATGAATCTCAGATTCGAATTCAGCGCAGAAAAAACCTTCGGAAAAGTATACTCTGGTTTCTGGGTTAAAATCTTGTCGGCCTGTGTAATCTGTACAAAAAAAACTTATTAGCTTTTGATCTTTTTTGCTCATTGCAGCCTAGACAATTACTAAAAGGCATTTTTAAAACTCTAAGCGACAATAAACACTCCCAAAACTCTTCTGAAAACGACTGAAAAAGAGGCAACCTCTGCACGCAATGATGAATGAAGCCAACTATCCTGAAAAGGTCTTTTGGAATATTCAAACACTGAGACAGAGAATTTACCAAAACTCTTCTGTAAACTACTTTTAAAAGAGGCAACCTCTGCACCCAATGACGGATAAAGCCAAATATCTTGAAAATAACTGTTGCAGTGTTTAAATCCCGGGCAAAAGCAATGAACTGAAGAAATACCAGCAGCGAATCCGACACTGTATATATTATTTTTGAGTAGCAACTCTAATGTGGTTTGTTTTGCGCCACCCAGCGGAGGAATAGAGTACTATGATCCTCTCAACTACCTTCCAGGTAGGAATCTAGTGAATTACCCTTTTAACGTTTTGGGTAAAAATTATATGATGCAATGATTTTCAAAAACAGTCTCTGAATTTTACTAATTTCAGGTGATGATTTCACACCCTTCAAAGGGGTGAATTTCGACAAAAAAGTTTTAGGATTATAAGGATGAGTTATCTTGAGTCTTTTGTAAGAAAAATAATAAACACAAAATTTTTTTTAATTTTTAAGATTTTTTCATTATCTCCTTCTAAATGGCGCAGGGGTTGTTTTCTCATCCAGACATATATAATATTGTTGTGTTATATATTTTATGACTTCAAACATTTAAATATCTTTTTTCGGAACTTCAGAAAATTTTTATTTTCCTTAATGTTTTAGGGATGATTTCACCCCATGGGAGAGCTTCGGGGTGAATTTTTAACCCACATCAACCCCTTATCAATCAAGAAAATACGTGATTTTACTTTTGTAAGGTTTATTTTATTTTAAAAATACAATGATTTTCCCAACCCTTAAATATGGGTAATTTTTTTAAAAATTTTCAAAAAACGAAAAGCGATGCTCACTTTGGTTTTCAATTACGAGTAATTTAATACCTGTAACATATTTTTATATTTATTTAATTTATTTGAATTCCACAAAAAGGTTGGATTTTACACTAAATTTAACACAAAAAGAATTTTTAATAGAGAATTTGGTTGAGTGCCAGGTACTTTTGGTGCTCCCAAAAGTACCAAAAAGAGTACTAAATTACAAGTCAATACTTAGTTGCACTACTGAATTTATTTCAAGCCCAAATTAAATAGGCGAGGCCACGGCCAGACCCAAACCGCGGAGAGTGGGGGGTAAGAAGCAACACCAAGTGAAACACCACACTTCCAACAATATTACTTATTTAAAAGACAAAATCATAGAGTTGGACGCATCATCCAATTACACTTTGGCAATTTAAAATTCACAACAAAGGTTAACGCAACGTGGCATCACGCCACGTCGACACAATATGGCGCTACCATCACGATCGACCACGCCAGAGACGAATTTCAATCAAGATAAAGTAGTTAATTTTTAGCCTACCTCTGACTCTACGTTCAGCTCATGCAATAACTAGAGTTTTGTTACAAAAGAATCGACCAGATGACTCGAGGCGGAAGGAGAGCGAGATTGCGAAGTGCAATCTCCGCTGAAAGAGTGTGACTGAAAATACAAATTGATTGAATTTAGATTTTCACCCAGGAGAGCTAGTTACCTGCACAAATGCGCCTCCCGCCGCGCATGCATCCTTGACCACATGAATGCATTTCTTTAACCTCAAGGTGTAACGGCCTTTTCATGCCTTATCTTGACAGCAGTGGTAGGCAGAAAACCCACAAAAGCGAAAAGGACAGACTGCTCTCCATCTCTTTCACTCTTGTAGGCTTTCTGTCTGCCACTACTGGCAAGATGAAGTATGAAAAGGCCGTAATTCCACAAAAAAAGGCAAGTTGGTATGAGAAGGCTCAAAACTCGAACGGCGTCTCAGGCGACGCCGCTCGAGAACCCACTCCCCCAGTCTACCGGAGCGCACGGCGCGTTCGTTATGTAACACACTAACCATTCCGCGAATGGAACAACACTAAAATTAAAACTCGTAGTCAGTACAATTATCGCGGAGTGGTAACGTCGCGCTCTACTTTTGCAGAGCCTACAGCCTGTCGTCTGCTGCTGTCAGTGACAGGTCGCACGTCGGTGCATCCGAACAATGAGATCGGTTTCCTGCTTCCTCACCCACGTTCTTGAACACCATGGGAATCACATCCATGGTGTATGCGTGGGTGAGATCCTCCAACGTCAAACGAGTTCGTGGCTACCAGCAGCGGCCAGCTACATGACGTCTGAGAGTCGTGGGTTGAGATGGTGGCAGTGACACAACCTTGTTGACAGCCGATGACTACCTGGGCCATCCCATGTGACAAGTTCATGAAAATAAATAAGTAGTGTGAACTAATAACTAAATTTTGACTCTGAATTGTCTATGGCCGCGACCAAGAGACCTAACCTCAAAACAGTACGCCTGGCCTATCAAATGCATGAAGTGAGTTAGGAGAAGGAATTTAGAAAAACAGTAATCCTAACTGACAGGTTTGTCGGGTACATGTACCTAACCGGTAAGCTGAGCATAAACAGTGATCAAATTATAGATTCAAGCCTAGAGCCAGATTTACTTTTAAGATTTCAAAGTTATATGTAACGCCAGCGAGAAAATACGGCGTTACAATATATATATA
>JBAGKK010034191.1:0-10826 GCA_037177015.1 Euceroptres primus
ACCTGCTCCACTCAGGCCTGGCAGGCGGACATTTTTACGTTCGTCATCACAAGTCGAATCTCTCACGTGAAAATTGGACTTATCGGTATCACGTTGCCATTTATGTTGTGGGCTTACGGTCTAAGACTGTCGACTCCACATTCTCCTAATTTGTTTTTTATGGAACCAAAAATTTTGATGATGGATTCAAGAGGCCCTTTAAGATATTGATATATAGCGGTGTACATTTTCGGATCGACCTCAGGAGGTGGTAGAGATAACGTGAAAAGAGGTACCTTCAAGATTTTGAGGTTGGACACCTGTTCGTCAAGGGTGATAGGAGCAGTCTCGTTGTTATCAACTAAGACACTGGAACTGTTTGAGGGTTTTGACAAAGAGGAAACTTCATGATTTATATTGCTTTCTGAGACACTATGCGATCTTGTTTTGCGCCCTAAGTTTGCTTCAGCAATCAGACACCCATCACAGTTGTTAATCCTTTTTGTCCTGTGATAGATTCTTGAGGCATTCGCGCATCTAACATGAAACGACAATTTACATCACCCGCATTGGTAGTCTTATTCTGTCCAAAAGTATAACCTAGCAAGTGACATTTGCCGTAGAGACTATTTTCTTGTATAAGTGCACGGAAATATAATCTCTACGGCAAATGTCACTTACTAGGTTATACTTTTGGACAGCAGTAGTGCTTTTGTGAGCCCTTAAATTCCTGAGTACATTTAGAGTTTTTTCACTATTAGCCTGCGTTTCCATTTCTCCAGGATTCCGGAAGCAGTTAAACAGTCACCCTTTTCAGCATGAAATACGGCTGAAGAGAGGCCTAGAGATAAACAGGTCACTATAGTTGTAAGCCCCTTATGGTAGGCTACCGGGTGGCAGGGCTGCAAGCTGCAAGCTAAGTACTTTCAGGCTTAAAATATGACACAAAACCTCAAAAAATGCTATTGCCAATGCTGGCAGAAGGCAAAAAGGGTTCAACCGAACTAAATGTAGATAAGTAGTGTGAATAAACTTGATTACTTAAGCAAGAAAAAACACAAAAAGACTGGAGCTGTCACCAACACGCTCCAACACTTTTTAATGGGGAGGAACTACTTTCGTTAGACGCGCTGCACCTGTGGACAGCTCTGAGGTCTGCAAATTATTACTTCAATGCTTCTCTATAATTAATAATTTAATATTTATTGGGGGTTGAGATTTGTCAGTAGATTTGGTTTATAATTATCTATAAATAGATGATTATCTTTGTCCTCGTTGTCCATAACAATAATAATTCAATCAAACCGATTATTTTCGTCAAAATTTCCCTGAGAGTTGGTTCGTTCAATTACTTACTTATTCGTTCAATAACTTTTCCAGGGTAATTTGGGGCCGGTGAATCCAAAAATGACTATTATTTTGCTCAATCAGCTCTTGTTTACGAGATGTCGCAGAAAAACCGTTTTTCGCGATATGCAAAAATTCGAATACTTGTATTTTTATTTCTCCTGAACAACACCAAACATTGATTTTATTTATATAGTAGTTATAGATCCCAATGAACAGAAAAACTACATAATGTACATATTTATGATGATCATTTTTTTAAAAAAATCATGTTTTTAACGAAAAAAAAATTAGATTTTTAGCCAAAATTCGCAAATTTACAAAATTCAAAGTGTTGTTACAGGAACAATTTAGGTACGATTTCAATTAAATTTACCGCACTTTGTAGCCATATATATCTACTTTGACGTGACAAAGTTTCAACTGCATCGAATAAAAATTGTCAAAGTTACACCAAATGAACTGCGCGTGCCCAAATTGGTAGTTACGGTCATTTTCACTTCTAGCAGATGTATGACTCATAGATAAGAACTGTGAACAAGGTAATTGTTATAAACATGTATATTTTTCATATTTTTAACAAAAAATAATGACGATTTCTTCATGGAAATAGTAAAATTTCATATAAAACGTTATTGCACATAACTACTTTCACAGAAAAAAGACCATTCAACAAATGCGAAACTTCACTTCAGAGATATTCTGGAGTAATTTGCACCTAGACAGTCTGTTGTCCAACAATAGTCCACCATCGAAAAAAAAGTATTGTAGAAAGAAACTAGTATTCATGGAGAAAAATAACTGTGTGATTCAGTTTGAATTTCTGATCAAAATGATTTGCTTATGGTAAAGAATGATGTATTTATAGCTCTTGCTGTGTTTTTTTGACAATAACCCTAATATCACAGAAAAAATCTGTCCGGCCCCCTTCGGGGGCGCGGGCACATTCGCATCGCTCGCAAGTTTGAGCGCGCCTAGGGCGTGCGGAGTGGCCGTCGCGCTTCACGCTCCGATACTATTGATCGTCGCGCTACGCGCTCCGTTATTTATTTATTTTATTTATTTATTTGAACATCTTAAGCCCAACAGTCAAGGAACAATTTTAGAGCTACCTTTACAATAATTTCGCAGGTCTCCAGTATGAGTCTCATTCTTAATTTCTATTTCTATATCTATCTTATTCTAATTCTAGATTGGATGTACTTATTATATATTCGCGGGCCTTGCTAGTAAATTCTGAGATACTTATAAAGAACAGATCAATATTTGGTATTGTCAAACACATTTTATTCATTTTATTGCATAATGAGTAGAGTGGTGACCCCTGCATCCAACCAGTGGTAGCCATTGGCAAATAAAACGGCAACTGTAATCTTGTGCTGTGTTTTGGAACAGAGAATTTTTAAAGAAACCTTCAAACAAATATTTTTACAAACTCCTTTACTCGTACAAAAGTACCTTATAAAACCTCCAGTGCCTTAGTATCAATCCTGCTTATCTAAAAATCTCGTAAAAATATCACGTAATTTTTCCTATATTTCCGTAACATTATTCCATCTTGCAATACGTTTCCTCAATTCTAATGAAAGCAGAAACCAATTTCAAGATCTTCAATGAAATATTATTCCAATTCAACCTTTGTACCTATCATCTGCACAACTACAAATTGTTATCTTTTCTCCGATCTGTTGAAATTTTGTTTTTCTTCTGGCTGCAGTATTACAATGGGTTATTCTCCTTTAGATGAAATCTGGGATAGATTCTGATGTCGAGTACAAAACCTGTAAAATTAGACTTGCAATTTGAAAAGTCAAGGAAAATGGGTAAAGAGAAGGGTTGGAGGGAGGTTGGAGGCGGAGGGGCAACGCTAAATTGTCAGGCAAAGTACACAAAGAAAAGCAAATTTGGTTAAAGCGAATAGCAGTATTAGTGGGAGTGAAAATCTCGACATAAGTCGTGCAAGTGTGGGTACACTCACGTGTGGATAAACTCTGGAGTCAGGGACGCATGAATTTATAAAATGGGCCCGCCGGCAAGACACCCAGGCGCCCAGGTTTCCCAAGGAAATGAAGGAAAATGAAGGAAAAAAAAGAATCAGGAAAAATTCAAAAGCGCCTCCTAAAAAGTTAGTGAAAGTCCCTTTCAAGAAGCCACTGCTTGAAAATGCCAGGGATTATATAAGAGTATCGACAGAAAGGAGTATGAGGGCATATTAGTATTTCTATTATGTGTAGGTATGTGTATTTTCTGTATTACAGACCTTCGACTTCACAACAAGAGGATCTGCCCCAGGACATTGTTGACGCTGAACAAGTCGGGCGAAATGGATCCTGTTTGAAATACAATCTTCTCTGTCCTTTGGGACTCTTCGATTTGGTTGGAATCTTTGTATCAGAATGAAAAATGAAAATAAACTAAATTTAGAAAATCATTAATTTAAGTGATTCATATTGAAAAACGGGTCAATAATGTAACAAAGTGAAGAACTAGTTTCACATTTTTTAAAAAAAAAGTAGTACATACTAACTCACTGCTTAATAGGGTGCTCAAAAAATGCAATGGAATTTTTTCCTGAATTTTCATTCTCTCACCCCCCAGATTTTTTTAAATCCCAAAAAAGGACACGCGTATTTTTTTATTTTGAAATAAATTGATATTTAGAGGTAGTTCAAAGCCCATAAAGTTTTATGTGTATTTCCCAAGGGAAAAAAACCAACAAGAATCATTATTTAAAAAGTAGTCCATTATTGTTTTTTAATTAAGTTTTTTTATTATTTAAACAATGATTCTTGTGAATGTTTAATTATTTGATTGTTCATAACTACAGAGTCAAAGAAAAGTTGAAGAATGTAGACAAAACCGCAATTCTCTAGCTTTATTCTAAGAAAAGATCGTTATACACAATAAGTAATTATTTAAGCAATTACTGTTGTTAATTTTCAATAATTATTATCTTATTCTAACTAGAGAGTCGAAGAAAAGTTCAAGAATGTAGAAAAAACTGCAATTTTTTAATCTTATTCTAAGAGAAGATCGTTAGGAACAATAGTTAATTGTTTAAATAATTACTTTTGTTAATTTTCGATAATTATTATCTCATTATAACTAGAGAGTCGAAGAAAAGTTGAAGAATGTAGAAACTCATGACTCATTTTTGCAGTTATGAGGGTTTTTTGAGGCCCTATAAAAGTAGCTTATGGGGGTTGAATTCACAAAGTAATTATTGATTCGAATTCAGCGATTAATTCTCAAGAAAAGTGTGCCAAATTCAGTAAGATACATTTAATATTAACGATTCTATCGGAAATTTACAAAATCATCTTTTTCCCCCATGGGAAATACACGTAAAACTTTATGGGCTTTGAGCAACCTCTAAATAAAAGATTTGGACAGCCCTACTGCTCAATGTAAATCAAATCATATAAGTAAATTTAAATTTAAAAAATCTTGTTTCTAAATTGAATGTTTTTGAATTGAATCTGGACGAAAAAAAAACAATTCGGATTTAAAGAACTACAATTTATTTAAAAAGTCAGAATACGTAAAAAAATATATTGTGTCAAAAAAAATTACTGAAATTGACTCCTTTTTTTTATACGAAGTTCTTTCTTTTATTTCGATAGCACTTATTCTTAAAATTAATCTTTTTTTTAAGTTCAACTGATAATTAGTATCGATATTTGCAAAATTTTTATGTTAATAATATTTGATATGTGATCATATGAAATAATTAAATTATTTTGATTTAGAAAGAGAAGGAGATGTATAATTTGAGTCTCTTAAACATCAAAGGATGCACGTAGATTGTGAAATTTCTTTGACGTACATTCTGAAAGGATATTTGTACTTTGTTGCGTAAAATGAATATTTCAATCTCTTTGCGTCTTACAAATTGTATTAGTGTTGGTACTTGCACCCACCGTAATAAACCAGATTCGGCATAGCCGATGGCAACCTGAAATAAGGTGAAGTACATGATAACAATATAAGAGCTCTCAAGAATTTGAAATAAATTCCCTTCACAATATTGAAATAAAGCGAAAATTCCTAAAACGTTTTTGATATTTTTTAATTTCGGTATATAAGAGCAACTAGTTAACTATTCTTGGAAAATGTAATTTTATGATGTTACTGAAAACCCAAGAAAATAACTTAATTAACTATTTATATTATATTTTATGCTTCTAACTACGAAAGCTTTGATTTCCAGCCTTTTAGTAAAATAGCAAAGCTGAAATACCAATTTGCATTCGAAATCGTAATCTGTAGATTATAATTAGGAGCTGGATTAATTTCTCTTCAGTAATTAAACAGAATCTAGTCAGGCTTTTGAGATTGGTTAACAATATCTGCTTTACGTAATAATTATGTTATTTGAGAACTTTATCTCAAAAACGTAATTAGTTTTTAAGCTAGGATCAGATTTCACAAAGCTAACGAGTGGATAAATGATAAATTAGTTATTAAAAAAAAACGTCACACATTCAGCGTAAGCTAGGGAAATATTTCATGAAATAATATATGTTGTAAAAGGTTGTGTATCTTAAAGTTAAGTTTAAACACTAAATATTAGTGTTTAAACACAAGCTTAAACACAAGTCATTGTCATTAAAATATCCAATATTTCTGAAAATAATTCAATATTGTAATATACTTTAATATTTATCATTCCCGTTTTCTTAAAAGCCTATTTCAATATATTGGCAATTTTATTTTTAAGTTTGTGTCATAAAGGAAGTGACTACGGATAAAAGCAGAGAGAGAGAGAGAGAGCATCTTCAAGTTTATGCTGTGATAAGATGAAAGTCTCTAGTTAAGGTAATAACAAGACTCTGTGGGTTATAAGATATTCAGAGAACTCCAGGATCTTGGAGAGGTCAAACAACCATAATTGCAATAGAAACTTTGTTATGGCTCTTTGTAGTCATTTACCTTAATAATTTTATTAAAAAGTAAGTTTTAATACGTAAAATATGTTAAAATATGAAAATATATTAAACTATTTAGCCAAGTTTAATTAAATCTTTAAGGATCATTGCCAAAAGGTAAACAAATTTTAGATATTAGTCGTCTTCCTCATTTTCATTAATTAATTTTTTTTTTAATTTCTGAGTAAAGTACTTATATCAAAACCCATTTTGCAATTAGTCAGTTTCAAATTTTTAGCTACCTTTGTTCAGAAATGATAAGATAACAAATATGAGAAATATTGTAAACAACCACAAATTTTATAATAAAAAATATTAAATAATGTTTAAACCTATTTTTTAATAATTGGAGTTTGCAGAAATTACCAATGTTAAGTTGAAAAAATTTACATTATGATTGTTGAATGTTTTACAGTCTTACTCCGGGTTTTTAAAAAAATGTTCCTTTATCTCTTCATTTTCCACTTTTTGTGCTCTGTTAGGTTATAGAATAAATGAATAAACATTTTAACGATTTCGAGAATTCAATTTTGCCCGAAAATCTCGTTCTCTTCCAACATATACTACCGGTCAGAATTGTGAAATCACCTGTTTTTTATGATTGCTTAATTTCTCTTACTTTTAATTACAACAGAGTCAAAATATATTCTCATTACCAGGTTGAAAGCTCTCAAAATTTTGTATAAAAATAGTCCAGGATGAAGCCAATTTGTCAATTTTTAAAGAATATATTGAAAAATAGTGTAAATTTCAGTATTTTCTTAAATTTTACATAAGTTACGAAATAATCAAAATTTTGTAATGTTCGTGACATCATTTTAAAGGTAAATTTCTACACAATTGCAGCAGCTTATAACCATAAATGTAAAAAAATTTTCTGCATAGTGCAACAAAAAAATTAGAAAAATTTAAAAACATTTGATGTTTAGTCAATACATAATAAAAATCAGATGAATACATATAATATATTTTGAGGAACTTTTATAGAAACTCCATGATTATTTGTTTCATTTATTTTCCAAAAATATTTTTCTTTCAAAAAAATATTGAAATTTTTTGAACTTTTGAAACTAATACTTTAATCTCTTGCACTGCACAAGAAAAAATTTCACGTTTATGCTGATAATAAGTTGCTACGATTCTGTAGAAATTTACCTTTAAAATGAGCTAAAGAATATTGGAAAATATTTATTATTTCGAAAGTTATTTACAATTTAAGAAAACATTGTAATTTACACTATTTTTGCAATATCAAAAAAATGGACGAATTGACTTCATCCTGGGCTTATTTCATACAGAATTTTTAGAACTTTCATCTTGTTGAAAAGAAATTTTTTTGACTCTGATAGAAATTGAATTAGGAGAATTTAAGGAATCATTAAAAAACAGGTAATCCCACAATTCTGACTGGTAGTGTACCACGTATAATTGATTTACCAAAATGCTCTTGATTTTATGCTAAAAAAATTTTAAAAACGTGGGTAAAATCAACGAGAGTACGGTATTGATAGCAGAAATGAATGTTTTGTCTGAAAATGGAAGATAAAGATAAAGATAAAGAGTGGAGATGAAATTCTGTTAATTAATATAGTAAATGTTGTATTATTGTATCTGAGAGATCTCGACACGTACCAATTTTCGGCTTTCTCATCCCACATAGCAGCTTCCGGGATTGAAGATGACTACGAGGGGGCGATGATTGGTGGCGAATAACAAGCATCCTGATCTACTTCCGCCTTTCAACTGCTTTGCGGAAATTCAGAGGGAAATGAGGGACCCCCTCTTCGGTTCTGTATCTTCCTCTCTAAACCACATCAATGAACTTCTGACGCCGTCAATCCGTTTATATTTTCAACATAAAATGTTCAGTGACTGATAAAAGTTTAGATGGCTCAGTCGGTTAATCTTCCATAAAAACCTCACAAACCTTCCACAAAAACCTCACTTGGATAATCGAAAATTAAAAAAAAAAACAATTAAATGCAACAAAAATCCAATTTTTAAGACACCTTTTTCCTAAATGTTGTTTTTCTATTTCTCCTTATTTTGTATCTTTTTAAACTGTTAGAACATTTGATTTTTGATAAAATATTTGAATTTTATCGATATTGTACATAAGAAACTCATTTTATTCGACTTTTCAAAACCCTTTAAATTTCTGAAATAAGCCGAGTTAGCCGAGTGACTTAAAGTTTTCTGCACAAACTTTTTCAATCACGCATGTTCAACAACTTTTCAGATTAAACCAGTTTATTAAATCAAAATTCCGTAAACCTCATTCGTCAATATCTATCAGGTTAACTTGTGAATTTCATTCCTGGTAATTAATTAAAATCTCAGTAACTTTTAATATTTATGGTTAACAAACCAGAAGAGGCAAACAAATTTAAACTTCATGTTTCTCAATTTTTTTGATATACGTAGCTTTAGATAAATTAATTTAAAACATAAAATTGCGGATATTCATTAAGCGAAAATGTAAAAAGTATATGGTAGAAAATATATAACATTAAGAGATAAAAGAATTTATACAGAAGTTCAAATAAAGAAAGAAAAGTCACCTCACTCAATTCTTGGGATAATCCTTGTTGAATTTACCAATCTATATAACGGAAGCAGAGTTGCTGGTCACGGGTGAATGACTAATGAGTTAATATTTGGCTCCAAGTATTTCAGTAAAGAAGAAACATCGAAACAGTAGTAACATTTAGTTCTATCCGTTCTGATAAGATGTCACTTATAAATCTACCAGTTTTTTATTTTATAATAACATCGACAGCAGCAGTTGTAAACGAACCAGTACTTTTGTTCCCAAAAAACTCAGTTTTCCAGGTACCGATTAGTATTGACTATAATTCTATTAATAACGATTAAAACATTACTATTTATTACAAAAAATAATCGGAATTTTCTTTCTTATCTAACATTTACAATATCGGAAAAATTTGAGATGATACTTTATGTTTGAAGGAGAGTAGAGTATACTTCGACACTTTACGCGTTTTTTATTACGTTTTATGGATCATGAATATCTGCTTGACAGAATTATGACAGCAATTATTTCTAGAGTAGTGATTTTTCTTCTCGGCTGTGATAAGATTGTGATAAGATTATCAATCATATTTTATAGTTTCGGAATTTCTTATGTAAAAATGTGTCGATATCACATAAAAGCTATGGTATCAATTTTCGTAAATTCACTGTACTCAAAGTAAATTGGACATTTTCATTGATAGAGAAAGTGTTATCTTTTGTGTTGTTCTCCAAACTAATCAATTCATTTTCTCCATCCATTCAATCCAAAAAATTTTTCCCAATTGATCAAATTGAAGACAAATTTACTAAACGAATACTTTTTCAACAATTTTTATTAAAAATAAAAATGTAATTTCTATCGTCAAAGAGAATGCACAATAAACTCTTCAAGTCAAATATAACGAACAAGAGAGTGTTTAACAGTCAATAAAAGATGACTTCATTAGTCATACGGTTTCTGCCCCTATTTACTAAAATAACAGACCCTGCAATAGGAGTGTATGACTGAGATAATTTACAAGTATCTTAAAACAAGTTTCAGTCATTTAAATGGAGTATTATTAGCAAAATAAAAACAAGTGGAAAGTGGAAAGTTAATTGCAAAGGTTTTACTAAGTGTTCTTAAAAATAAAAGACTTCTTGAAATGTTACTTTTATTTTTTAATTGATACTAATTATGTAACTCAAAAAAACGAAAGTTTGTGTTTACAACGAAATATATAATTCAGATATTCAATTTTTAAGTAGGTAGTTTTATACGACTTTGTTATATCTCTGCCGTCCAGATGAAGAAACGGTACAACTGCATTTTTATCAAAAATGAATTTTTTATACCGTTGGATCCGTTATAAAAAGACGCATTTTACTCTGCTAATCATTATTAAAAATTTTAATTAAATCTCGAGATAATTAGGTCTCGATTAGCATGTCTACAGCGATTTTCGAGAATTCCTGCTGAAGAAACAATACATTTATACAAAAGTGTAGCATATCTACACGAATTCTAAGATTTGGGACAGGTCTGAGCCCTCAGTTCCTGAAAAAAAAACACATCTGCGCAGATGTGTTTTTTCATGAGGATTTCGGTCTTTCTACAAGCCGATTTCCTGATATCAAATAGCACATGTACATGTTTAGTTTCTTCACTAGGACTCGAGGGTAAATTTGAACCGCCGATCCTTGTAAAAAAGCATATCTACATTTTTTATTTTTGAAGCAAAATTAATTATAGTTGATTAATATTATAATAATTAATAATTTCTATATATAATTAAACAAATATAAATAATACGTTATTAACCTTTTAGAGATCATCGTAACCATTTATGGATATTAGAAAAATTTTTATTTTTTAAAATAATTCCTAAATTTTTCATTTTAAAATTCTGAGAAAATTACACAAGGTTTTGAAATATTCACTGGAATGATTTTGTCGCAAATGAGGAGAAGAAAAAATTTGTAAATATAAATCGTTGTAAAAATACAAAAAGTAAATGTTTTAATTGTTATTTTGTAATGTTATTTTGTATATATATA
>JBAGKK010034201.1:0-10825 GCA_037177015.1 Euceroptres primus
TTTACAGGTTCTTGTATTAATGTTAATAAACCTAATGTGTATTAAAGGAAATCATTTTGAAAAAATTTTCGAAAAAATTTTACTTTTTTCGAAAGTGCCCTCTGCATGGAGAATAACCCATATATGTAAAGCTAAAAATATTAAAATTCACGACTTAAGTTTCGATTTTCGAAAATTAAAAATCCTCAACAATTTTTTTTTATGCCCCGCGTTATAGATCTAGTGAGAACTTTCTGCCTGAATTCTAGAAATAACAAAACTGAAATATATTATAAATTTTGATATAAATTTCGATTTTTGACAATTACAATTTTTTACTGGATGGGTAAATAGGCATTCGAACAACAACGGTAAAAAAAAAACAGAAAAATGAAACTGAACCATTTTTAATATTAGTAATAAGGCTAGTGTAATAAGAATAATTAGAAATGAAAACAAAACTTATTACCGTTATTTATACATTTTTTTATTTTACTTTACTAGTTTATTAATGTATTATACTGCATTTCACCCTTTACCCGTAATATTGATTAACTCAAATTTGACTCACTTATTTAGAATTATTTTACAATGTTATGACCGCTGCGAGCAGAAATATGTTTTTTATAATTTTTGACTAATTTTAATATCTATCACAACAATTTTCATCATTTTTAAACATCATCGTCGTCAGAATCAGCGCTGAAATGATCTGATTCTATGTCTTCGTCTTTCGTCGATTCTGACGACGATGATGTTTAGAAATTATGTTTGGACGACTAAGAACCATTCGTAATCGAAAAATGAATTTTCTGAACAGTACCAAAGAAAATCGATGTTATTGATATTAAAATTAGTCGACAATTATAAAAAATGTGTTTGTTATTAACAAATGGCGTAAACAATTTCTCTGTTTGTGCAATTTTTTAAAGTTTGAGGTACTTTTTTTGGAAATTTATTTCAATTGGTTTGTGAGTGATATTTCAGAGCAGCACATTTGACATTTTATGAAAAATTTGATTGTTTATAAACAAATGGTATAAACGAATTCGCTGTTTGTGCAATTTTTTAAAGTTTGAGGTACTTTTTTTGGAAATTTGTTTTAATCGGTTTGTGAGTGATATTCCAGAGCAGTACATTGACATTTTATAAAAAATGTGTTTGTTATAAACAAATGGCATAAACAAATTCGCTGCTTGTGCAATTTTTTAAAGTTTGAAGTACTTTTTTTTTAAATTTGTTTTAATTGGTTTGCCAGTGATATTCCAGAGCAGCACCTTTGACATTTTATGAAAAATGTGATTATTATAAACAAATGGCATAAATAAATTCGCTGCGAATTCGTTTATAGCAATAACGTTTGTAATGAAATGACAACATACTGTCTTGCAATATCTATCGCAAACCAATTAAAACAAATTTCTAAAAAAAAGTATCTTGAACTTTAAAAAATTGCATAAGGAGTGAATTTTTTATGCCATTTGTTTATAACAATCACATTTTTCATAAAATGTCAATTTACTGCTCCAAAATATCACTGGCAAACCAATTGAAACAAATTTCCAAAAAAAAGTACCTCAAACTTTCAAAAATTGCGTAAACTCTGCATTTGTTTATAGCAATGAGAAACATACTTCCATTTATTTTTATAATGCTTTTACATGACTTCAAATTGCATTACAGACAAAAGTCACTTTATAAATATTCAAAATCATTATAAAATCTCATACAGCTGTTTATAACAATGCAATTGTTAATAACAAATTATTAATTTATTATAAACGCTCAGTTAGTATTTTGTGAATCGACATTTATCAATTACACATTAATTTCACTCAAACTAAACAATTTATGCGTTGTTAATACATCGGAAACTTAAAATTTTTAATTTTTGCAATGTTTATACTTAAATAAAAAAAAGTGTATCAAATTTTTTCAAAAATAGGCTCTTACAGATCTCTTAAGAATTTATTTAGCTTCCGTTTAAAAAAAAAAATTTTTAATCGTTTGAAAATATAAGCCGGAATATTATTTTGAACATTTTTTCATTTAATGTCCACACTGTGCAGCGCAGACCACACGTGACGGGCTTAAGATCTTCATTTTTTAAAACTATGTACTACCCCTCCGATCGTTTTGAAACTCGGACATGTTATTCTAGAGTATATAGATATCATTTAGGGAGAAAATGGTGACAGTGCCTCAAGTGCATCCCATAAAAAAAATTCAAAAATATTTTGAAAATTCTTTTTAACTCATATTTTTTGAAAAAAAATTCCGTAATTTTTTCATAACATTTTTTAATTGAAACCCATAACATATATTTTTTTCATCTAAATCGGTTCAGCCGTTCTTGAGAAAAAAATTATTTTCGATTTTTCTTCTTACCCCATAACTCCCGTAAAAAAATTTTTTTGACATAATCTTTTGTGAAATATAATCTCCCATCAATGGCAACTTGCTGTAAAAATCTCAACCAGATCCAGGCGGGGGCAGCTTATCCTGCTGTCCTTTATTTTATTTTCCTCGCAAGATTGAATTTATATTTCCTTCTAGGAAAATCATTTACAATTTATTTAAATTTTTCTAGTGAGAGGAGAATGCTAAATAGATTTACAATTATCATAAATCGAGGAAAGTTTGCACAATAAAAATTCGGTTACATCTGCGCAATTCAACAAAATATAATGGCCTCTTATCTGTATGGAATATTTCTGATTCAATAAAAGATCAATAATCGAGGTGCATTACGTATTTCGCAATAGTTACTGCCAGTTATGGTAAAAGTACGCAACTTAAAGTGTTGGAAACCGCAAGAGGTACTTGATTTTAAAGTTGTGGATGATCAACCACATCATCTTTTCCTTTACTGTTAGTTAAGAAATAAGAGGCATTATTTTTATAAAACGATTCTGAAGTTCGTAAGAAACTTTATTTGCGTTCTAAAACTTTATTGGCTCATAAAAGCAAAATATTTCCGGATTTTATAAGAAACTTTTATCAGAAAATGATCAGAAAATAATATCAGAAAATTAAAGTTAACTAAAAGAGAAGATAAATAAAAAACAAATTTCGAAGATAAATTAAAAGCTTAAAGTTAAGATTTAATAAAAATGAAACCATTTTTTTATACAAAAAATCTGTTTATTTATCTTAATTTAAATAAGTTCGTACAATAAATATAAAGATTTAAAAGTTTACTTTACATTGTAGTAGAAACGTTATATTCGCAGCCATTCAAATTATATACAGTGCGTCGCTGGAATGCATTTTCTGCAACTTGGGTCTTCATCCGAGTATCATTTTGACAATTATAGTCAATATATTGAGAAAAATTAGTGGAACTGCAAACACAGAAGAAATCTACTTAATACTTTTGACCTAAAGTACATTGTTTATTATATTATATTATACTTTTAATTTACATTTAAATATATTTAATTAAATGACTAACGATGTTTATAAATTTCTTTTATTAGTGACACATTTCTAAAAATATACGATTTTTTAAATATAAGATATAATACGAATATCTATCAATTTTTTTAACAAATCTACACAAAATAATGAAATGTTGTTTTGTATGAGACAAATTAAATTTTTTCTTTCTTTCAATTTAATTCATAGCAATTTAAAGCTGTTCTTATATGTAAAATGATAATTTTACTTACACCTTGCAACTGTTCTAATGGATCTTACAAGATTCAACATTTGCGACTTTATAGTAGGAGATTCACCAAATCCTTGAATGTTTTGTTGTGCTCCCCAACCAACTGCAATAAATTAACTAATTTTATTGACAAAAACAATTTTCATAATTTATTATTTTTATAAATATTTTATAATTATCTTTAATAATATTTTATATTATAATATTTTAATAGTATTTCATATTATAAAGTACCTGACAGAAAATATATTAAGAGAAGAAACAAAAGGACAAAAATTCCAGGAATTTTCCAGGTATCAAAGGGTCAAGTTCTATTGTGGAATATTACTAACTCCCAAGTCATAAAAATAAAATCAAATATCTAATTAAATTTAATGTCCATTAAAATGCAACTATTAAAGTCTAACAATTTTTTGTCAAGCTTTTCAAACAAATTCTTTCATAGTAGTACTCAAAAAAATAATGGTATACATTTCTAACCTATAAAAATTATTCTAATCATCAAATTGTGTCCCATGCAACGATTTGACTTCACATGAGGAAAATCCAGCAAAACATATGTGAAAAACTGTAGCCACGACAGCTTAAATCAAGAAAAAACCGAAAAGTTCATACATTTTGACATTCTGAACCTAACCTCTCTTTTAAAAAAATCTACCAAAAACTTACTTTTAACAAGAAACCGTTCCTCGTGCAGGACACAAATAGCATTGAGACACAAAAGCGAGGCCTCAAAAAGGGTCCAGAGTGTAAAAGCCATTTTTTTCAAAAAATAACACTGTTTATTTTCCCTTTCCTCCTCGTGTCTAACACGAAGTCATCCAAGTATCGTTTCTCAGAAAACGTCAAAGTGGCGCCACCTGTCACCGCTTTTCCTCGCATGCCTCGCATTTTCCGTAAAGTTTTCCGAGAGGTGACATCTCTGTGTGAAAATAGGAATAGCGATCGTTGACGTGAAAAACGTCATAAATTCAAAATTTCAAATGATCGAGTGATTGAGTGACCCGAACCCGGCCAGACCCGGCGGTGGGAAACCTGAACTTTGTGTGCGTAATTTACCTTCAGCGGCCGTCAGTTTCGGATCAATCCAGCGGCGAATTGGGAACTTAACGATCGGGAAATCGCAGAGAGAAAATTTATCGAAGAGTGAAAAATTTCAATAACGCGGATGTCGTCGCACATTATCAGTTCGAAAGTAACTGAAAGAGAAGCAAAACTTATCATGGAATCCACCATCGCGCTATAGATTCTCGCAACATGGCGATTGCTTGATTGTGCACAGGTATTTTAGTGTAATAAATACAGGTATTTAGTGTATTTTTCGGTGCTTCGTTGACGGGAGACAACTCTTTGACCTTCCCTGCCCTCGCTTAAGTGTTTCACTCACATTTTTATCTCATCTCGCTTCAGGGAGAATCAACAATTGCTTTGCTGATGCTTGCATATTGCATAATTGTCTCTACGATGATAGCTTCCCCATTCTTGAAAATTCTCGACTGATACGAATATAATTTCCTCGGAATAGCCGTCTTTTTTGTGTCTGACATTCGTCCCCCTCAAATATTCCTTGTGAAAATAAACCGCGACTTGTAAATGTCACATTTAGTATGCGAACTTAACCTATAAGTTTGAAGGCTGACAAACGGCTACAGGCTCCATTTTCGCGCAGTTTTTCCGACCTGATAAGAATATACGATATCAGTATTTGTAAAGTAAAATGTAGTAAGCCATTTAGAAAATAATATAATCTTGTGGATATGTCAGGAAACGTTGTCAGTGTCCGTTAACAAATTTCTATTTCTTTGTATATAAGCCGGTTATTGTTGGATATTTTATCATCTCTGTTATCTTTTCATATTTTAAAAACCATTCAAATTGTGATGAAATAACCGTCACTCAGCATTAGCCCTATTGCATGCAAAATATTTCCTTCAAATACTTGTTATTTGAATCTTTTTTTATTCGAATTTTGAAAAATTTGAATATTTAATTAAAATTCATTTTGTTGTGGACTGATTGATAGATGGCCCAATCGACAGAAAAACAAAGAGAGAGAAAGGTAGCGTGGAGAAAGAGGGTGAGCAAAGTCTGACTGAAGGAGACAAAAGTTTGTTTTTTTTTTATTTTGAACTGTCTGTCTTGGAAACGAGAGTGTGTGGATTCAGTAGAAATGTCCTTCGAAGTACATTATTAAAAGGCACCTCGTTAAATACATTGGGTCGTATTAGTTCAAAAGACCAACCCGAGGCTTTTATCTATTTATTTTGACTATGTATCACACCACGTTTTCACCTCACACAATGGTGCAGATTATGGGTGGCCAGCAAGCAGGTGGACAATGTTTGCCAATACAGAATCGCACAACTTATTACAATGGTGCAAATCCTTTGCACCAATCAGAGTACACTCAGTACGTTCCTGATGCTTCTAATCGTAACAGGCATCCTGTAGTGCAGGTATGTTCTGCACTCAACTTTTTTTATTATTATTTATTTTTCCTAGACTTAGCACTTTGATTATGTTTCATCAATTTATCACCCTTCGCGGAATTTTCTCTTATTTATTTCCCATGTTTGCAACATTTAAAAGGGCCGAAGACAAGAATTTTAAATTGGATAAATGAATATCTTGTTCCCTGAATGAATGTTGTTTTCAATACGAATTACCAGATTTCCATTTGACATTAAAAATCTGCATTTTGCTTCGTTACTTCTGTACTTTACTTTGCACTGCATGGGTTTTAGCTCATCAAGTAATACTACTTTAACTTTATTGATTTGTTTCATGTTTTTCAATATTAAAAGGATATTTTTGGTGATAAGTCTTGGTTTATTACATTTACACTTTTTCTTGAAACTAGTATGATAAATTTTGGATTATTACATTTATACTTTTTCGAAGCTAGTGTGATAAATTATTGGTGATAAATCTTGGATTATTACATTTATACTTTTTCGACGCTAGTATTTTTTTCCTAATACTTGAATAAAAACTTCAAAATTATATCCTAATTAAAATTGCAGGCCGCTCCACTACAAACAGGATCGTACCCAATCGAGTTGATTCAACTAATGGGTGTAGACGTACAGCAGTTCCGTCGTGTGAACTATAATATGCATGGAAATGGCTCGTCAAGTAATAACTGGCCAAAACGCATGAGCACCTCTAACAATTTACCCACGATGCCCCCTCCTCACCTTAATTTTCGACCAGCCACCACGGGATCGATAAAGAAGTCGAATTGGAATAACAAAGGAGGAAAAAGAAATGCGCACCGGGATTCATTTTCACAGAAGGAAGTTTACAACAGCGACAGTGGCTTTTCTTCTCGTTCTCCGACACCAAATAAATATCAGAATGATAGCAGCCTAACTGAAAGTTCTGACGAGCGAGATTCTATTACCTCTCTGGGAGAACAAGGAGCCAAGTACGTTTTTATTTGTAATTACAAAAAAGTAAAGTTAAATTATCATTTTTATTTCATTACAGACGTCTTCAAGAGGTGCATTCCAACATGAACCATATGCATAATTCTAGTAGTATTAACCGAGGAGGTCTGATCTCGAGCACTTCTGCTCACCAATTTTACGAAAGCCAACGACCTGTCAATTATTACAACAATCCTATACAAGTACCTAGAGCTCCAGTACAAAGCTACCAAAACAAAAGAAGATATCACTCGGGTAAATGTTTATTTTGATGTATGGTCATCAATCTTTTAGAAACTTTCAAACCAGAAGTTATTTAAAAGATATTTTTCCAGGGAGGAATAGTCCGCCTCAACAGAGGGCACATAGGAACAGAAGGTTCTCAGGAATGATAACTCCAACATTTACCTTTTTTCCACGGTTCATGATTCCCCCAGATCGATTTTTGGAGAGGTCTCACCTTGTACAAGTCACTCAAAGGCCGGACAACTTACTCACCAATTCGATTTGGGACGATCTTTCAGAGGATATCTGGGAGAAGTTCATCTCCAATCAACAAACGGAAAAGACTTACAAAAACAAGATGACGCTCTGGAAATATTTGTTCATTTTTATCAAGGTAACTGAAAATTCTGTGCTTGGAACCATATATTCTGTAGAGCTTAGAAAATTTTCACAGTTTATAATTTATTTCTCATTCAATAGATTTGCTTTCGAAATAATGTTTAAGATAAATGAAAGTAAAAAAATAAAACTTAATTCAATATATAAAGATTTTATTACAGTCGGAATTTCCAAAGTATGGTTTGTTTCTGGTTGGTTCGACGATGAATGGTTTTGGATCAAATAGCAGCGATGTAGATATGTGTCTTTTAATCAAACACACAGAAATGGACCAAAGAAATGAAGCCGTTTATCACTTAGATCAAATTTTAAAAAGCCTGAGTAGATGCGGTGAGTTTTTCTACTGTTATGAAATATTATAGAATTGAATAGTAAAATTAGTAAAATATTAATAATTTATGTTGAAAATTTCAGATTTTATACAAAACCTGGAACTAATTCAAGCCAAAGTACCAATCCTGAAGTTTCACGATGCTTTGCAAGAATTAGATGTCGATCTGAATTGCAACAACTCAGTTGGCATTAGAAACACGCACTTAATGTACTGTTATTCACAAAGTGAGTGTAAAATTGTCCTCTTGGAATTTGCTTCGATTTATTTACAATATTAATTACATGCAACACTAATTAATTTGTTTAGTCGACTGGAGAGTACGACCTCTGGTTCTTGTTGTGAAGCTTTGGGCACAGTGCCAAAACATTAACAACGCAAAGAACATGACCATATCCAGTTACTCCCTGGTTTTGATGGTCATCCACTTTTTGCAATGTGAGTTAATTTTTTTCTAACTCAAAAGATCTGATTTTCTACTTAATTCGTGAGATTCTAATTTTTTAAAATTGATATTCTGAACTTAGGTGGAACGACTCCTGCTGTCTTGCCATGCTTGCACACCCTTTTCAAACACAAGTTCAATCCACTCTCCGATATTCACTCTATCGACATCCACGAGGACTTACACATCCCGATCAATGCACTAACTCCTCCCAACTTTCAAAGCCTCGGGGAACTTCTGATGCAATTCTTCAAATACTACGTCACGTTCGAGTAAGTTTTTATTAATTCAGGGTGTCTAGCGTCCTGCAAATCCTTGAAAACCTGGAAAAGTCTTCGAGTTTCACTATTAGTCCTGGAATTCTTATCTCTCTAGATTTGAATTAGTAGTTTTCTTCAAATGACAGGGTTGCTACAGGTCAGAGAATTCTGGAAAGTCAGGGAATTTAAAAATGACAAGGGAAAATCAGGGAAAGTCAGGGAAAACCTTCAAAGAGTCAGGGAATTTTTGTGATTCAACAAATTATAATTATATCTCAATAGTTATAATCATAATTTAACAATTGTTATAATTATATATCATTATAATATTACAAAATCAGGAATCACAGTCAGTTCCCTTTTTTCCCCCTTTGCCCTTTTATTCTCCAAATCTCCTAAAACCACTTTTTTTTTTATAGTTTCATTCCTTTTTCTTCCTTTTTTCACTTTTTATATTCAATTTTCCAAATAATTTTCCAAGAATTATGAGAAATAGAAACTTGTGACACTCAAAAACTCTTTTAATGTTTTCTTCAATATCCCATAATTTCCAAATTTTCAAAATCTGCGAAAGTCTCCTAAAATCTGTTAAAATCCCCCAGAATCTTTAAAATTGATTTAAAATCCTTAAAAATTCTTCGAAATATTTGAGACTCTTCTAGAATATTTTTTGGGTTTTCCTACAATAATCTTATAAAATAATATCCAAAAATTTTTCAATGTTCTACAACATATAACAGCCTTTTCCAGAATCTTCTAAAATTTTCTGAATACATACTTCCGTAACCTTCTAGAATTTTTTACAGAATCTTTTAGAATCCCCCAAAGTCTGCGAAACGTTACTGAAATTCTCTCAAATTCTTTAGATGTTTCAAAACTTTTCTGAAATTGTAAAAATTCTCCAAAATATTCTGGATTGTTTTAAAATCTACAACTATTTAGATTGTTCTGGATTCTTCCATAATCTTATAGAACCTTCTGGATTAGTAAATAATTTTATTTACCTATAATAATCTTATACAATCTTAAAGAATTCTTAATACAATCTTAAAGAATTCTGAAAAATTCTTTAATATTCTTCAAATCGTACTATAATCTTCCAAAATCTTCTAAAATCGTCTAAAATCTTCTGAACTGTTCCATGATCTTCTAAAATCTAGAATCGTCAAAAATATTCTGAAATGTACCTGAAGTTTTGAACGTTTAAATGAACGAACTTTTTTCATAACTCAAATTTATCTTGAAATATCGTTCAATCTAGAAAATAAAGGGAAATATCGTGATTCTCTTTATCATTACATTAGATTCTATATTATTAAACCAATATTTTAGAACAAGTTTGAGTTTCAAATGAAATCAAATCAAAATTTCGTTCATTTGGACGTTCAGAACTTCAAGCACATTATTCTGAAGTGTTTTAGAATTTCCAGAATTCTGCAGAATCCTTTAGAACCCTCTAAAGTCTTCAAAACACTAATAATCTTGAAGAATCTTCTAGACTGTTTTCAGAATCTTCCTCAAATTTTGTAGACTTTTTGAGTCTTCAAAAAAAAGTCTGGAAAAGACTAGAAGATTTTAGAACTCTATAGAAGATTTTGGAAGAACTAGAAAGTCTCTGGGAGATTCTAAAACACTCAAAAATCTAGATTGTAGAGAATTTTTTGGAATTTTAAAAGATTAAATAAATCTACAAGTTTATGGAAAACTAAAAATATTTTAAAAGTTTGTTGAAAAGGTCAAAAGTCATAGATTTAAAAAAATTCTAGAGCAGTGTCTCCAGAACGTGGGATTTTTCGGCCCCCACTCCACGACCCTCGAGCTCGTTTCTTCTCTTTCTAACAACAGTCACAAACCTGTTGCTAGAGAAAGAAAGCATGAACTCGCGGGTCGTGAAGTGGGGGTCGAAAAATCCCACGTTCTGGAGACACTGTTCTAGAGCATTCCAAAGATTCTGAAAGTTTAGATTCCAAAGATTCCATAAACTTTTTTTTATCTCTCTAAATTTGAATTACACTGACTAACGGATTGACGGCACGGCTCGAGGGTAGAGTGTCATCGATCCGAGCCTATTCGAGCGAGCAGTCTTCA
>JBAGKK010034222.1:0-10825 GCA_037177015.1 Euceroptres primus
ACCGCCCAGCTACTACCGTTCGCTACTCACGGCTCCTGGGCCCCCCTCCAACCGAGTCTACGATTCAAAGAAAGACCAATTAGACACCTTCGGAACTACTGGAACCACCTCCGTCGCATGAGCGGATCTCCACAGAAGAAGAAGAGGGCTCCTCGAGGAGGCAGCCGGGCAAAATGCAGGAAACCTACCAATGTAGGACCATCCCGCTCACCGCCTAGCCGACCAGTCCCCGCAGCAGCGCCTCAAGGACGGCCAGCCGAAGTCGATCTCCGGGTCCTACTGAAAAATACCGAGCTACAGGAGGTGACACCCCCAGTTGAACCATCACTGTCTTCGGCGCCTGTAGCTCCGCCAATCCAAAGCCCACCAACCACCCGGCCAAGGACTCGCAAACGACCCATCATCCTCGAGGACATCCCACTCACGAAACGGGTCCGAATCGTATCACAGCCGGCGAAGGCCCTTATCTACGAGTAGGAAACGGTGGAGGAGGACTATTTTGAGTTCTTATTGGAGACGTGCATGGCAGACCTGATTTCCCCATTTCGGGTCATTGAACTTTCCACAGCACATTTAATATTTGTGGAAAATTTCAAAATTTTATTATTTTGGGCGAGGGGGGTACGGGGTCTGAGATACCGCTCGGACTGGAGGTGACCGGCGGCTACCTCTCCCACTTTATGCTCGCTATTCGGTGGCAGTATAGCTGGTTGCGCGCCAAATTTCCCTATTTGCGCGCGAAAACTATCTCTACCTTTATCTCACGGCGTCCTCTGTGACGTAATCGCCACGTTTTCACGAAACAAAATTTTAACACTTTTCACGACTTTTTCCTATTTTCTACTAATTCACATATTACTTATGTTGCTTATAATTTTTCTTACTAATCAACAACTTTATTCTTTAGTTATTTAATTTAGTTTTAATTAAAATTACGTTTTTTCTTACTTTTATTACAACGGTTCTATCTTTTGACTTATTTTAATTCGACATTTCGGTTTTTCTCTCTCGAATTTGCGGTTCTTTTTCACTGCATTTTATTTAACTCTTACTCACCGAAATTACGGTTTCCATTTATCCTTTATAAACGGGTTTTTTCCTCTTTCAACTCTTTTAATCTCCCTACACCATTATTGGTTTTTCTTCTTCTCACTATTAAGATTTAAACCCTTCAAACTTGGTTTAAATTTTCTGAAGTCCGGGTTTTCTCTTTTAACCAGAGAAACAGTTTTATTTAACATCACTTCACTCGCGATCTTTCTGTCTCGGAGCGTGGGGTTTTATTTTTTATATAATTGTACACAAAATAAAACTTATAATTCAAAATCAAATTGTCAATATCTCGACTTTCCCAACTCTCAGCTTGATGGGATTTTTTAGGAATTTTGCTGGTTTTTTTGGGTTGGACGCCAAATATAGCGGGAGTGCTATATTGGGGGAAAGGATTAGGATTTGGAAAGCTGAGAGAGAAGGATAAAATAACTAATACGGTCGATCTCATAACAATAGTTTTTTTACTTACGAAGATCCTACACTGAGTCGGTTTTCCTCGAAGGCGGCGAGTGGATAACGCGAGGGCCAGTTACGACGAGGGCAAATGTTGGATGTGGGCACATACGGTAAAAGGTGGTACGAAGAGTTTTAGTGTCACGATGGGACGGGCAGGAACGAAGTGAAGCACGAGGAGTGACCGGCCGGCCTGCTACCCTATGGTCGGGCAGGTCCGGCCCTTCTCGTGCCTCCTCGGATTAGTAGATAGGCTAGATAGGGACGAGAAGCGATGTAACTCCGTTACATTGCTTGCAAAGAATTTTGGACTGAGCACTGTCCCGGTTGACGTGGAGCATATACATTCGGAATGAAAAATGAACTCTGTTTTCCAAAAATTGCACCCCCTCTACCTCGAAGATTTTTTGACTAAAGTGACCCATCTCTTTTGTGAGTAGTATCATCTAATACAGCTGAACTTTATATAAGTTTGAGACCGAATGGATATTTAAGGGGGTACAAGGGTAAGTTCTGCAAAAAAGTATTAGCAACTTGGCAGTGAACTAAAAAATGGAACAGTGTGAAATTTTAATAAATAATTGTTCAACTTGTAAACAATAAAAATGGGTATTAAATGTTTCAAGAAAAATAAAATTAAAAATTGCAGACTTATGACATTTTTAAAATTTTTAATTTTTCCCATTTCCCTTTCGGTGGTAACCATTCCTCATGTCGTAAAACTGTACGTAAAAAATAATGATACGTACAAATTATTTCAATGAAAGCAGCTTTCGGCTAGCCTAACTCCGCCTAAGAAAGTAAGGAATTGCACAGATGGAGCTTAATTAACAAAAAAAAGTGACGGTTGGCCTGAAAATAGCTCCTTTTCGTTGAAAAAATTTTTACTAATTTTTTTAGCCTGGATAGAGAATGCCTCCCCTAGCGGTAAAAAAAAAAGTTACACTTAAGGCGGAAAATTTCAAACCCAGACGAATATTTCTTCTCTAAATATTATCGAATATGAAAAATTATCTTACACAATGTTATTAAAATTATATTATAATACAGATACAAGTTATTATATTATTATTACTGTTATTACTTTAATTTATTGTTTTTAATGGTCCCTAAGGTGCTCGGCCACAAGACCGCTAGTACGGACTCAGTCCAGTACAGCGGGCAATCAGGAATTAAAAATTTTTCAAAACATAAATGACAATATACAATACCGATGAACACAAAAGCAGGTAAAAATCAAATTATAAAAAAAATTTTTTAAATGAAAAATGGAATCTTTCTACCGAAAATGATTAACCGTTACAGCCCAAAAAGCGGCTTGTCAGAAAATACAGAAAAGTATCAAAATTCGCACTACACTAGAAAAACGGCGCAATACATTTTTTTGCGAATTGTCAGTTTGAACATTACCTTCAATAATTGATTTATCGTTTTTAGGATCATTTAAGTGTACTGCAGCTATGGAATTCCCAAAAACTGAAAAAATGAAAAAATTATCATTTTCGCTTATACATGGCTATACAACAGAGGCATATGAGTCTAAAAATTTGTACTTGGGGGTTTTTGGGGTCGAAGAGTACGAATCTTAAGTCCTAAAATGAAAATTTTTAAATTCAAGATTGCGGATTTAAAATGGCGGATCAAAATTTACAAAAAAAAGCATATGAGTCTCAAAATTTGTACTCGGGGGTTTTTGAGGCCAACAAGTACGAATCTTAAGTCCAAAAATTAAATTTTTTAAATTCAAGATAGCGGATTCAAACTGGCGGATCCATATTTACAAAAAAAGGCATATAGCTCTGAAAACTTTTAGTCGTGGGTTTTTTGAGTCTCTGAGTACGATTCTCATGCCAGAAAAATAAAATTTTTAAATTCAAGATGGCGGATTCAAATTTGCAAAAAGAAGGAGGTATAGGGCTTTGAATATTTATCCTGGACCGTTTTTGAGGTCGCTAAAAATACGATTCGGTATGGCAATTCCGACTTCAGATTCAATTTGAGCAGGCCAAAATACTATAGAAAATACTACACTGGTCTAGAATCCTTTCCATTTTTTGTTTTAGATCATTTACTACGAAAAAAATTGTTTTGAGGGATTTCTTTGTGGTTAGGATAAAAATACGATACGGTACGGCAATTCTGACTGCAGAATCAGTTTCAGTACGCCAAAAATAATAAATAATATTAGTCTGATCCAGAATCCTCTTGTTTTTTTAGATCATTTTTTACCAAAGCGCTTATTTATTCTCTTCTCAAAAAACGGCCTAAAACAGTAGTTTTTTTTTGTTTAAAATGATCTGTCAGAACAAATTAGTGTGAACAATTATACACACTAAGGTTTTCTATCTTAAATTCGTGCGGTGAAACTAATTCTGGTGTCGGAATCGCCGTATAAAATTGTATTACTATCCTAAACTGGAAAAACTCTTCAAAACCAGGTTTTTTTTGTAAAAAATGATCTAAAAAAGAACAAGAGGATTATGGATCAAAATAATATTATTTATAGTTTTTGGCGTACTGAAACTGATTCTGCAGTCAGAATTGCCATACCGAATCGTATTTTTAGCGACCTCAAAAACGGTCCAGTATGAATTTTCAAAGCCCTATACCTTCTTTTTTTATAAATTCGAATCCGCGATCTTGAATTTAAAAATTTCATTTTTCTGACTTGAGAATCGTACTCAAGAGACTCCAAAAACCCAAGAGTAAAAGTTTTCAGAGCTTTTTTCATGCCTTTTTTTGTAAATTTGGATTCGCCATTTTAAATCCGCCATCTTGAGTTTAAAAAATTTAATTATGCGACTTAAGATTCGTACTCGTCGACCCCAAAACCCCCGAGTACAAATTTTTAGACTCATATCCTTTTTTTTGTAAATTTGGATCCGCCATTTTGAATCCGCCGTCTTAAATTTGAAAATTTTAATTTTAGGACTTAAGATTCGTACTCGACGACTCCAAAAACCCCAGGGTACAAATTTTCAGACTCGTATGCCTCTTTTTTATGGCCCTGTGTAAGCGAAAATGATAATTTTTCCATTTTTTTCAGTTTTGGGCATTCCATATCTATAGTACACTTAAATACTCCTAAAAACGATAAAGGAATTATTGAAGGCAATGTGCGAAATTGTAAATTCGCAACAACAAAAATAAATTCGGCCATTTTTCTAGTGTAGTGCGAATTTTGATACTTTTCAGCATTTTCTGGCTCACTGTGCGTCGCTTTCTTCTTGGCAATCAAAAAAGCATCGTACTATGAGGCAGGTATTCAGAAAAACTGTTTTTTGGGCTGCAGCTAGCACTCACTTAATTCTGTGATATAATTTATTTTTCACGATTAATAATCCCCTTCGGCACCATGTTTCTGAGTTTACAAAAAGATAAACGACTCCAAATATTCAAAATCCTAGCTATTTTGCGGACACTCTACATGGCTCGATAAATCAACAATTTAAAAAAAAAACATGAATTTTTGAAACCGGTGCGATAGTTCGACGAATCAGAATAAATTCAGTGAAATCGACTATCGAAATTTTAGGCGATGAAAGCAACTACAAAGGGGTCAGAATTGGGCAACGGCTAACAATATTTTTTGGGGACGTAGTTTTAGAAAAGGGAGCAGATTTGGGAACATTAATTTTAAAAGTACATAAAATCTCGAAATATGTAATAACGAATCATGCAATTTGCTCAGCAGGGGGAGCGAAGATCTTATCGCCCTTCAGACCAGCAAGATTAAGAGGCCTATAGTTGTTATCTTCTCTACAGGTACTATCCTAGAGTGGAATGTCACGCTTGATATTAAAATACGTAGTCAACTGTGTAATTTGTGATACATACAATTCACGTGCATCCAGTACGCATCTTCCACCAGAGCAACGTGGAAGGACTATCCTCTCACTTGCCGAAGTTCTGAGGTGCATTCGGTGCTTGTCATTTCCACGCCGATGATTCTGCTCATATTTTCTCGGGTGGTGTTTGACAATTTGATAAGCCCAAAATAGTACGCGAGAAGCGGGATCGCGTAGGTGTTGCTGGCCTTGGTCTTATTGGCCGTGATGAGGCAAGTTTCCAGAATGGCTTTCAAGCGCTTGACGAAGGCTGTCGTCAGTTCATTTTTAGCAACAGTGTAACAGGGTTCTTAACAGCTGAAAGATACTTAGATATTTAAACGACTCTTTCTTTGTCATGGTCTCAGTGAGTGCCTGATCGTCAATCCAAAACTATACGTTCACTATTCCTCTTTCTAAGTGCAGTTTCCTGCACTTGTCCACCCCGAATTCCATATCAATGTCATTTGAAAACTGCAATGAGATATCAAGTAATTTCTGCAGTTTTTCCTGCGAGATGGCGCACAATTTCAGGTCATCCATATAGAGAAGGGTCATATTAAGTGGATTCAACGCTAAGCAAAACTACAGTGCACTGAATTAATCTCGCCTGGAAAATGCCGGTCGTAATGTTTAAGAATCAGAAAATCCTCGGCAGCTCATGATCAAAACACTCGATTCTCGTGCCCCAAAGAGACATAGCGTGACGCAAGAATTGACTCAGGTGTGGACAGATCTTGAGTATCGCAAGCAAGTAATCATGGGGTACCGAGGGAAATGCTTGCTTATAGTCTATGTGCAGGTTGCGCTGATGTTTTTCGCCTGGTTCATCGCAATACTTTCGACCGTTACCAGATCCTTGCAGCCTCGCGAATTACGACAGCAGTCTCTTTGTTCTTCTGTGAGAATGTTGTTGGCCTCACAGTAAGCATAGACCTTATGAAACATCATTGCTTTAGGCATTTGCAAAGTGTTGGAAAACATGCTATTGGCCTGGAGGCTGATGGACTATAAGCGTCTGACTTGTTTGGAGGCATGTACGTGACTCCCTTAATTATGAAGAAGGGTATCAAATCTGGGTAATCAAGTAGGTTTTGATAGCACCTGGCCAAGCCTAATTTCGTTATACTTTTGGATTTTGGTTGGATGTTCTTGTCAAGGTAAACCATTATGCCGATGATTTGGACGTCTTACAACCCTGAGGTGTTTATAATAAAAGTTGTGCACCATATCCGGTCCAGGTGCTGACCAATTTTTCGCCATTCTCAACACTCTGGTAACTTCAAGGGTTATGACGTTGGTTACCTGCATTTCCAAAATGTTGGACATGCGTTTTCTCTGGGGGTCGAGCCACGTTGCTTCTAAGTTGCTTCTATTATTTTTTATCCAGAAAGGCTCTCAGTAATTAGCAATGTCTTCTACATCTGGAACTTCGAATATCCGATCTTGTCCTTGGGCTTTACCGATTTCACGGTAGGACCGTTTTTTATTCGCCTTAAAGCTTTATTTTGATCTTTTCTGTCGTTGGACATTTTGTATCTACGGTTTTCGCGCAGTTAGGACAGCTAGTCTTTGCTGGAAGGATTACTTTGTCAAACGTCGAATCGGATGCTCCATGTTTGACGTTTTGTGAACAAAGGATGTCTGCCGCGCGACGGGTCAGCCTGTAAGCTCTGTTGCCTCTTTTATATTTAGTCAACTGGCCCAGTTTGCATCTTACTTTGCTGACCTCGTTTTCGATTCTTCGCTTCTATGGCGAAACATACTTGCCCTTCCGTGTGGCGGTGCAGATACCTTGAGTTCACGTTCTCAACCCTAAAGTCCTAACTGTTGCAACCGCTACACAGGAGAGAAGAGTCTGTACCTGCGTGATGGATAGGTCTTCACGTAGGCACTGTGGCAACACCTTTGTGTTTTGGTGGCCTACTAACGCCAATAAGGCCTTAAAGAAGTAAGTTTTGGCAGCAAATGCCCTAAATCAGGTTCTACCTCACTTAACTCAAGTAGAGCACATTCGAAGTTCTCCTCTAGGCGTTTGAGATTTTCAAGGACCTCGCAGGTGTTCGCGGTGTGATTTCCATTCCGGCTTTGTGATTCCAGAAGTTAGCAATTTTCTGCCTCTTGGACTTCCACAACGATGTCATGCCCATTGATCCTGACGTCTCTGCCTGCAGCATTAACAATCTGCTCGTCTTCTGAAGCTTCGGGAGTTTCACCATGTGAACCATGCACGGCAATTGTATAGTATACCTGCCTCCGTATGGGCTCTATTTTATCCTTAGACAGTAATCCGAAGACAAACATAGAGCGCTTTGGGCTTGCTACATGTTGTTCGTTTACTTTGTTGTTCTGCTAAGTCGGGACACGCTTTCAAGAAAGGACGATGGCGTTCTCGTCTTATTGGTCCACCACTCTTCTCGACTTGAAAGAATTTGCGAAGAACATGTTTATGCATTTCCTTTGTCTATTTTATCCTGCGCCTGTGCAGCTGAATATCCTCCTGTTCCTGTTGTTCAGTAGCTTCAGTGGCTTCAACCTCAGATCTTATTCAGTTGATTTGCCTCCTAGAGATGAGATTGTTGAGTGCAAGGGGTACAATTCCAAGAATTTTCAACGGAAGACTATTCCTCTTTCCGTCGGGTCTGTTGTCTTTTGGGCTTCGAAGTGGCAGCGCATCACTGCTTCATCATATTCAGATAATGAATCGATGCGCTGCCGTGGCATGCCTGTGGAAGTGGTTGCCTGGGGGCTCCCAGCTGAAACATCCTCCGCATGTGCAGCTGATGTCTTGCTGCTTGCCACCTCTTGCGGATATTCTGGCTGGATAGTAGCCCTTTAGGGTCCCCAGTGGTGGCACCATGAGGGCCTCGACGATTTTCGGGCAGCGACCAACGACTACATATATATTTCTTAGTCCCTCCATTTTTCATGGGTTCGCCAGAGCTGCGTTTGCTTACTAGGAGGTGATCTCCCATCGTTTCCCGGCTCCTACCACTTGGAGGTGCAGTTGCCTTTAGGAGCTTTATTATTATTATTATTATTGTAAAGATACAATATAATATATAATACTAGGAGGGCTGTGCCGCCCTGCGCACACTTCCCGCACGCCATCACCCTGGTTGACGGTTTCGTGTTTACTACCTAAATTCAAAAATCATATTAATTTTTGTTTTTAGGTAATTTTACTTATTTATTATTTTTTTTTATTAGTATTTCTTATTCTTTAAAGTTAAATTTATTTCCATGAAATTGTTTCCAAAGTACACTGCGTGGAAATAACCAATATAGCATCTCACAAAACTTCTAAAAATCTTTTATAATTAATTGTCTTAAATTTGTTTAACTCTAAATAAAGATTATTAAATATTAAATAATACAATATAAAAATTTATAAATACATTCATTTTCTATATATAATGACCATATTCAAAATTTATGAATTTAATGAAAAGAATGTAAATATCTCTTATAAAATAATATTATTCAAAAATTTCTTTCCATACAATATTTATTATGTTGTCTGAATTTTTATTAGTATTTTCTATAATTAATTTTCTAAGATTTTTACGGTTAGATAAAGCTACGTATAATTGACCTTGAAAAATCAAAGACCTATTAAATTAAAATGATCAACATTTTTAAAAACGTTTTTATACTTCATTAAATGTCATCATTTAATATTGCAGTTTTTAACTGCACGTTCTGTAAACAGCTCTTCCCCCCCTCGTTGACACCCTTATTGAAAAAGGCTTCACAAGAAGCAGCCTAGATTTTAAAGAGATAAGAAATCATCGTTAGGGATTCGTTCTTAGAATCTAGTTAGAATCTAGTTTAGAATCTAGTTAGAATCTAGTTTAGAATCTAACTAGATTCTTTTCTGGTGAAAAAAGATCAGTCTTCCGAGGGAAAATCAAGATTTATTTAAGTTTAAACTAATACTTTAGTTTCTTTATTTTTATGATTTAACGGAGGGACGATGCTTGTCCACAACATTGCAAGGCCGGAGAAACAGAGACAGAGAGAGTGAGAACATCTTCCAAATCTTTAGCTGTAGTCGAGCGTATTATGACGGTCGCAAAGTAATACAAGTGGACTACATCCACTTGTATTACAGCATCCAGTCAACATCCCGATGCGGTCATGAGTGCAGTTGCTAACTGCATAACGAGGGCGACGCGCTAATGAGATTCCCGCTCATGTCAAAAACTCATGACCGAACGAGTTTGAAGAAGGCGCCGGATATTGACTTCAGGACAACTGGCAACATCTAGCGGCTCATTATATTAAACGAGCGAATAGAATACGCTAATGTAAAGAGGGGGCAAGCGACGCTGGGGAGTCCACTTGTATTACTCCGTGACTGTCGTACTAAGTTGTGACTGCGGTACTGCGCCGAAGTAGAGGGGAGCGACGATGTACGCCGTTCCATGAGTGTCAAACCCCGGTCTTCCTTGACGAGTTAGTTTCCATAAGGCGTGGATCTGCCTTTTGCTAAGGTCGACCTGATCGCAGAACGGCATATTCTGCTGGCAAGCGGCTATTTGTAAAAAGTTCCGGTAAATTTAAATATAGAATTTAAATGTATTTCTGTAAAATTGTTTTCGTAGATTAGTGGTTTTAGTAGCTTCTTTTTTTAGAACTTGATCTTCCCCAGGTTAATTCTCACCGCCACCGGAGCGGCAATTGTAAAATTAGAGCGGCGTTTGCAGATCAAAGAATAGAGCGACCTTCCGCTATTCTAAAATCGAGCGACTTTTCCGGATCATAAAAGAGAGTGGCTTACGGCCATTGTAAAATAGAGCGGCTTCACCGCATTGTGAAATAAAGCGACCTTTGGCATTTTTGAAATAGAGCGGCTTCTCCGCATTATAAAATAGAGCGGCCTGTGGCCATTTTCAAATGTAGTGGCTTCTCTGCATTATAAAATAGAGCGGCTTCTCCGCATAATACAGCAGAGCGGCCTTCAGTCATCACGAAAAAGAGCGGCTTTTCTGCACTATAAATTAGAGCGGCCTTTATCTACTGTAAAATAGAGCTGCTTTGCGCCTTGTAAAATTAGAGCGGCCTCCAGCCCTTAGTTAGAAAGAGCGGTTTTTATAGTGTGAGCGGCCGTCCCGTTAACCCGCGTTTTATCACCTCAAACTGTAGTTAAGTCATACCTAGGTTAAGTTCCCGCCATAAAATTGGATTGTAAATGTCATGAAGCGGCTTCACCGCAAGTTCCTGTCAATCTAGTTTTCCTTTTTTAAATACATTTGACTAAATGCTTTATATCATTATTACATAAAAAAATGTGGGTATTTAATTATGCATGTGGATCGAACCCCCCTACTCTCTCTCTCTCTCTCTCTCTCTCTCTCTCTCTCTCTCTCTCTCTCCTAGTATTTTTGCGAGTGTAGGATATACAGGTTTCCCTGGCGCCGCACAGTGGGGCGAAATGAAAAAACGATGTTCAAAATAACCTGTAGGTCCCAATTCTTAATCGATTTTCA
>JBAGKK010034233.1:0-10824 GCA_037177015.1 Euceroptres primus
ATATATATGAGGCATAATTTCTGAAGTGTACCCACCTCGAAAATGCAAATTGTCCGATCAGACTAAAAATTGGCCCAATTGTAGTCCTATTAGATAGTACTCATTACACCAAAAATTAAACCATTTTGATAATTATTTATCAAAGTGGAGGGGTTTTTATTTTGGAGAGTTTAATTTTTGGGTTTTTTAAGCAAAGCCTTACTTTCAAACATTTAGAATTCAAGAAATTTAAATCATACCGAAATCAAACCCAAAAATCCCATTTAACGTTCAACATTTGTAACTTTTTTCCTATTGCTTTAAACAAAATTTCCCTAAAAATGTTTTTGATAGATTTTTTCACAAACTTTCTGGTGATCATAACGATTTTTGAAAAAAGTCAAAATTTCACCCTAATTTTTGAAAATCAAAAATAAATTTGACTTTTTAAATTTCGACACTTTTTTTTTTCTTCAAAATAGTTTTAAAAGAAAGCTGAGATTTTTTCCTATAAGATCCCCAATTTTCAGAGTGGCAAATTAATTCGTTTTTGAGTAATAGCACGATACGTAAACAAGATGCCAAGATAGGGCGAGTGGCGCGCGAACTCCCCTAGTGCGCTCACGCCGAGGATCTTTATGCAACGCTTTAGTGCCAGTTTTTTAAGTTAAGTAATATTATATGCTACAAGAATAACTGCTCTCTGCATTTTCATGGTGAATTAACAAGGTCTGCATTACGGTCAGTGTAAAATTAATTGGGAATATGCTTTAAAAATTAGAAGTGAGAATATACAAATTTTGAATTTACCCGCGCATTTTTCACTTCCTTCTTCTGCCACAAGATGGCTGTCTGCCACTAGATGGTTGTAATTCTCACAAGAGAATATAATTGTTAACTATACAAGAAACTGGAATATAATATTCGTGTTTTACTCGCAGATTTTATCTGAAATCGAATTTATCGAAACAGGTTTGAATTATTCTATTCTTCAGTTTCTGATTCTTATTCTCCTTTATCTATTATTCTCATAATTGTATTTCTGGAAATATCGTGACTCTGGTAATTCTTATCTGAAAAAAGTACTTTTTGCACGATACCCTCTAAAAAATTGATTAAAATTTGGAAGACTAGATGAATTAATCCTTTTCAAAAAGTGAGGCATAAAGAAATTAATCTTAAACTCCGTAGTGTTTCCCACGACTTGCGTTTGAAATTCTCTACACTACCAAAAGGAGCTGAAATTTGTAGTTCATGTAGATACCAACTCATCAACTCAGCGGGAATATCATCCTTGAACTCTGGTGATATTGCAGAAATGATTTCTGACGATGATGAAGATCAGCTATATGACAGCGAAAAAAATTTAGATGTCTTAGACACCAAGCTGCATTGTGAAAACAAATATCATAAAGCTGGTGTTAAAGTACTTGGTCAAATCATCGAAAAATTCAATGCCTCTAAAGATCTTTAAGAACAATTTTAACTTCTCTCGCTTGCGCCAAAATCTTGGGGACGAAGAAAACTGATGCAGGTGTTCAATAAATCAGAGCAAAAAGCAAAAAATGTCAAAAAATTAGTTTCAGAGCATGGAATTCTTAGGCTTCCGAATCCAAAAAGAGGAAGAGCATTGACTCCTGAAACTGAAACTCTAGTGAAAAACTTTTATGAACGCGATGACATAAGTCGAATGATGCCAGGGATGAAAGACTTTGTGTCGATCAAGAATGATGATGGAACTCGTTCACATGTTCAGAAAAGGTTACTACTGTGTAATCTCAACGAGTTATATGCTCAATTTACATCAGAAAACGTAGGCCTGAAGATCAGTATTTCCAAATACACAAAACTCAGAACTCGTCATTGTCTTCTAACAGGAAGCAGTGGCACTCATAATGTGTGCGTTTGCATGCATCATGAGAATTTCAAGTTGATGTTAAATGAAATAAATATTCAACATTTAACAGAGGATACTGACATGGTGCTCACAAATTATGACGACTGTCTGGATGCTATTGTATGTCCTAACTCTTCAAGTTCCTGTCATTTAGGAGAGTGTGAAAACTGTCCAGATACTGCAAACTTGAAAGATAACATCACAAAAGCTTTTGATGAACATTGTGTTAATGAAGTGAGATTTGAAATTTGGTTACAGGCCGACAGATGTACTCTAAAGACTCTGGTAATGGATACTTATGAACTCCTAGATGATTTCTGTGAAAGACTGTTGAAATTAAAAACTCATCACTTTATTTCAAAGGAGCAATCATCTTTTTTCAAAAACCTGAAGAAAAATTTATTTGGGGAGTTTTTCATTTGCTTCGATTTCGCTGAGTATTACGCCTTCATAATTCAGAATGTAGCGAAATCATTCCACTGGAATAAAGATGGAGAGCTCAAGCACGTAAGTATCGCAATCATATCTGATAACTTAGCTCATGACACGGTGGCTGTTCACGAGTATCAGAAGATTACTTGAAAACTCATTTCAGACCAAAGAAAATCTACTATTTCACTGATGATGCAGGGCAACATTTTAAAAATAAGAGTAGCTTTGCTAATCTCCAAGCCCATGAAGAAGATTTTGGTATCCAAGCTGAATGGCACTTCCATGGTACATCTCATGGTAAAGGTGCATGTGATGGTATAGGAGCTAATATAAAGAGACAAGCAACACGTTAAAGCTTACAATGTTCTCCGAAACATCACATACTCACTACCCATGCTTTGTTTCAGTGGGCAAAGAGTAACTGTAAGGAAACCGAAATTTTTTTCACCAGCAAAGAAAATCATGCCTTAGCCACCGAGTTTGTGAAAGCCATATTTGACAAAGCTGTTACGATACCCACTCAAGATGGAGAACTTCAACTCAAGAAGCTTTCGTCTTCTGAGAAATAAGACATCTTCTCGAATCGCAAAAAAACAGAAACCTCAAAAGAGACCTGCAAAGAAAACAACTGTTGAAACTATCGCCAAAAAATCGAGCAGAAAGACATATAATATTACCATATAATATTAATAGGTGTTTAACCAGAAGAGGCTCCACGTCGTGGAGCGAAAGCTTGTTTTTAAATGAAACAAAGGATCAGTAGATCAAAAATTAACATCTTCGTATATATTACCATATAATATTACTTAACTTAAAAAACTGGCACTAAAGCATTGCACAAAGATCCTCGGCGTGAGCGCACTAGGGGAGATCGCGTGCCACTCGCCCAATCATGGCATCTTGTTTACGTATCGTTCTATTACTCAAAGATGAATTAATTTGCCACTCTGAAAATTGGGGGTCTTATAGGAAAAAATCTCAGCTTTCTTTTAAAACTATTTTGAAGAAAAAAAAAGTGTCGAAATTTAAAGAGTCAAATTTATTTTTGATTTTTAAAAATTAGGGTGAAATTTTGACTTTTTTCAAAAATCGTTATGACCACCAGAAAGTTTGTGAAAAAATCTATCACAAACATGTATAGTGAAATTTTGTTTAAGGCAATAGGAAAAATGTTACAAATGTTTGAAAGTAAGGCTTTGCTTAAAAAAACCAAAAATTGTACCCCCTCCACTTTGATAAATAATTATCAAAATGAATTAATTTTTGGTGTGATGAGTACTATCTAATAGGACTACAATTGGGCCAATTTTTAGCCCGATCGGACAACTTTTATTTTTGAGGTGGGTACACTTCAGAAATTATTACAATATATATTGTAACGTGGTTTTTGAAAAATTCACGTATATATATATATAGGACTTTGAGACGGTCCAAATGACTTTCAAGATAAGTTACATAATAATTACAAAAATAAACGATAAAATAAAAAAAGGAAAATTCTATTTAATTTTAATATGAGGGAGAAACGAATGAATGATACTGTACTGATAAAGGAAAGGGTTCGAGAACATTCCAATAGAAAATACTAACATAATACGCGGGAAGAAAAATAATAGGCGGGAGAAAAGAGCGCCAAAAATACCAAAATAGAGGACCAATAAGTCTCTCCGTTTTTGAGAATTTGAGTGAACTTATGTTCCTCCATCCTCCCCTTAGGCAAACTTAGGGACTTAGGAGTTGCTAAATATCCAAGTTTTAGAATTTTGTTTGATTGAAAATCGCAAACCAAGATTTTCCTGTCTGATTAATATCCATAGTAGAAGAAATACACTGTGTGACATTTTTCAATCGCAAACAGAATAGCAGAAACGGTGTTTAAGTTTATTCAGAATTTTTAACCCACTTGATGGGAGCTCATTTGGATGAACAGTAAGAAAAACCGATTTCTCGAGAAGTTCTGAACGCGTGAATGCAAATAAAATTGTGGAAACAAGATATTTGTCCATTCCGAATTTTCAACCCACTAGATGGGAGTTCATTTGGACGGACAACCAGATTATTGATTTCTAAACAATTCCGAGTGCATAATTCCATAAAAGAATTCAAACCAACTGAGGCTAAGGTAATCGATAATTATCACGACCCTCGTGGATGCTAGAATCTGGGTAATTGATTGCAAGGCATCAGCTAATTTTGAGCATTGTTTATTTGTGATAATTAAAAATAACACACAGCTGAGGTAAGCATAAAGGAACAATAAATCCACTGCCGGAAAGAAGTTCCGAAGGCTTGTGGGATTAATTTGAAGTGCAGGATAGGAATTCAGGTGAAATTGAGTCAATAAGTAGAGTTCAGACATAGCACTACGTCTGCCAATGTTTTCTCAAGTTACTGGATTCATTATAGAAAACATTTGGCAACTGATACCCTGGCAGTGTTTAACTACGTCAAGGAGCTAGGTCAGGATCGAGAAAAACCCGAAATTAAAATAGTGAATTTGACAGGTTTGGACATGTTTGACATGTTTTCTCGTTAATTCCCAGATTTTTTATCATAAGAGCAGATCGTCTGGGGAATTAGTCGATTTATTGGACCATTTCAACGTTCTCAAAGCGTGAGTTAACGTAGGAATATTTCAAGTATTATTCGCAATGATTCTCGCCTCAGTGTTGTCAGCAATCTAAATTAAATTCAGTTCTCACAATCCATATCAGAGAAGTAAATTAAAATTACGTAAAGTTCAAGTGAGTTGAAGATTATAATTATGTTCTTAATGCTAATTTAATTTCCTGCCATGACTGAGAGCAAGGTCAATAATTGTCCTCAGAATATCGTGGAAAGGAAGGATTAACGTGGTTAAGAGAGTAAATATTTGTTGGACGAATTTCCAACAAACCTCACTCAAAGCTACAGCTTTTCAATTTAGTAACAAGAATATTCTTAGAATAAATTGAAATTCTGGATGAAAATAGGAACCCGAATTAAATTAAATATGATTGTCGATTTGACTCATTATTTTGTTAACGGGCATTGAAATTATCCCTAGCTGAAAGGAACCCGTTACAACATATGGACATTGTTTTACCCGAGGACCGACTGAAGGCGCCACTAAATGAATAGCATTGGCATGTCTATGAATCCCAGAGGCATGATTACTCTCAGTTTCTCTCTGTTAATAAGTTCAAAATTAGAAGAAGTATCAAGCATCTCGTAATCGGTAAGAGCTAGCTAAAAAGGGACATCATTTTTAGAATTTCCATAAAAGGGATCTACTATATATATAAATAATACAAATAATTTGCGAATTGTAAAAGGCGATTAGTGACGACCCTTAGGCCCCTTAGGGTTTTATGACGCTCCGATCCTTCATTGAAACGAAAGGTCTGAGTATCGATTTTAATCCGAAATCATTCAATTCAGTACTTAAATGGACCTTTACCAGTCTTGTACCGTTTCGCAGTACCGATTAAGTACCGATCTATCGGCAGGGTAGACCAGTAATTTTTTCATAAAATTAAAGGTGAATTTAATGCACAATAATGGAAAAATATGAAGAATGTTTAAACAAATAGTTTTTAGCTTGAAAACTTGTGTTCAATTTGATAGTTTATGAAAAGAAATTCGATTTTTGATTACCATGCGCGCATGAAAATTATATTTGGTGTGTTACGCCATTTTAAAGTAGATCTTGCCACGCTGATTTTAAATTTAATTTAAATTTAATTAAAAATTAAAAATGGCGGATCCAATATGGTGAACCGATGTTGTAAACAAGCTGTGAATTCAATTTCGGGTGTTTTCCCGTAGTCTATATATTTTTTGGTCCTCATGTAATGAGCACTGTGCTTCCTCGTTATAATGAAATAGCAAATAGATAATTTGCTGCCTCATAGAGGAAGCATTAATTATTTTAATAAAATTGTAAATTTTAATTTTTTAAAATATTATAAATTATTAAAATTTTCATGGTGTTCAATAAAATGTAGTATTTTTAGAGGTCAATCGATTTGTTTTAAGTCAAGGAATTCTTTCCTTTTATGGTTGGACATTGAAAACTTAAAATTGTAAATTTTTTAAAATAAAATTGTAAATTTAAAATTTTCTTTCACTATTATATATGAACAAAATTTCCTCAATCTTCAATAAAATGTATTAATATTATATAGATCAATCGATTCGTTTTGAGTCAAGGAATTCGAGTCCTCTCATACGTTAACTGTGAATTATTATTAATAAAAAAAGTTTTAATTTTAAAAACCGATTTTTCCAGTATTATAAAAGTGCTTAAAAAAATCCAATGAATATTTTTTGGAATCTTTGTGTCTGATTTGAGATATTAGTAGTAAAAGTAAGTCCTCCAAATTTCATCAATTTCAATCAAATTATCTGCAACCGTTCTCAAGTTATCGTGTTCACAAAAAAGTGTGTGACACACACACACACACACACACACATACACACACATCAACATTCACACACAAATAAATCTGGACAATTGTTCAGAACATTGTATTAGACATTTACCAATTGAAGAACGTTTAATTAAATGATTTTAAAATTTTTCGAAAATGTAACCATTACATACCTTCCTCTAGGAGGAAGCAAAATACAACTGATTTGATTAACAATCGCTACTCGGGGGTTTTTCAGGCGGCTGATCTTAAATCTGAAGTCCAAATTTCAAAATTCAAAATAGGGTATCCTATACGGACCAACGTGATCGGCTTTATGTAAAATGTATGTCCTAAATTGAAAACCTTTTATTAACTTGACATTTTTTCAAAGGATTTCGATTATCACCACTTATCAGTTGACGCTGGGATATTATTTTTGATTTGCTATAATTATTATCCGTTTGAGTAGTTAAGGACTTTATAGGATTCAATACTTTTTGGAAAGGGGTAAAGAAAAAAAAAGTTTATTCAGACAACTTCACGTTTTCAAAAATAGATATTATAACACAGCCCGACTTGACAATTGCAAATTGGATGAGACTAGTTATTTCTCGTAGATTTTGGGTCGCTGAATTCGAATCCAACCTCAGAATTGCTCTATCACATCAGGTTTTTTAAATATTCTAACCTAAAAGTGCGAAAAACGCGGCTTTTGCCTATTTTCGAGATTACGTAGCAAAGCGACATTTTTTTTTCTCGAAAAAATATACAAAGCATTTCAAAGTATAAGTCTTGATCTTTCAAATGCCGTTGAGTTTGCTTGAATATCTTCTTTTATCACCGAGAATTTTGATTTTGAAATTTTCAAACTATATGAATTTTTCAAAGGCTATAAGCAAGGGAACAATAGTACAATTATCTCAACGCGTTTTTCAAAGGCTATAAGCAAGGGTACAATAGTAAAATTATCTCAAAGCGTTTGGCCAAAGAGTTTTATATCATTCGAAGGTTATCAAAAGAGAAAATTTTTAAGCCATATGACACTAACTTCCAACGTTGCAATTGCGACATAACCTTAAAAACGTGTTTTTCATTAAATACATTTTTTCTCAGCCTCTAATCAACAAAATGAGCCGAAAGAGTGACAGTAAAGTTAGCCTATTTCCCCACAGTGGTCCAGAAATGGATTTTCGCGGTCAAATTCGTTCAGAGGTCGTACTTTTTATCCGATTTTTAATTTTTTTTTTAAATACTCAGCATTAAATTCCCGACAAACGTAAGAAAAGCGATTTTTCATGTTTTGTTTAAAAAAATTGCTGTGTTAATAAATATGGCGGAAAAAATAGGAAATTTCAAATTGTTATTTTTTATTGAAGTACAAACAACGAAACTATACTCTAAATCGTCGAAAATGCATGGATAAATATTTACCGAATGTAAATAATTTGTTTATTAAACAAAACATTTGTTTTAAACAAATTTTATAAACTAATATGTGGTTTGTCCTTTTTTATCAGCGCAACAATTTTTTTTGTTATTGAAAACAAAAGAAATTAACACAGAGAACTATATAATAAAAAAAAGTAGTAAAAATGAATGTTTATAATTGTTATAAACAAAATACGTATACATATCGTAAAAATGTACATTTTTCAATCACACGATACTATTATGGACAAATGGATATCACAGTAATATAAATTACGCCTTTTAATTATTAACTGAAATTGTTATTAACAAATGATATAAACAAGTTGTCTAAATTTGAAGTTTTCTTTCGAATTTTTTTCATAATCATACAATTCTGTTAAAGTCTGTACTGGCATGCATCGTGAAAGATTATTTCATAGTTTGTATATTTCATTAATATTAATAATTTTTTTAAACAATAATTTAACATTTGCTCTCAGCCAAACCCAGAGTCAACGAACGTGGACGCGGCAAATTAATGACTTATTTTTTTATGGTTTATATATGTTTAATGTTTTTTTAAAATATTTTTTTCAGTTATTTTACTCTTCTCACACTACAAGCAAAGACACATTTCACTTTTTAAATAGAGATTCAGCTCTGGGATCCAATTTTTTAGCGGTCTCCTTCCTCAGATGATCTTTTCCATGGCGCATCATGAGTGGATCAGAAGTGGCTCACAAATAATGGGTGAGATCCAAATTAGTAGCTGTTCTCGAGCATTTTCGAGTGCGGTACTCTCTGCAAGATTTAATATCCTTATTTCTAGCTTCCTGAGCTTCTTCTGAGAGTTTCCCGATGGGCAGTGTGGAAGCTTTTATTATTTTTGCTCCGTGAATCAAAATCATATATATTGAGGCTGGCATGTAAAACCATGGGTACTTGCTGACGGAAATGTCAGCAGTTGCGAAAGCGAGTTCCTCGAATTTCGAAGGTTCCAGTTCTTCACTAGATGCTAATGCCTGAAGGATTATGTACAAATTTTCTATGAGATCTTTATTAACACCCGTGATTTCGCTGACATTTTCGAAGTTTTTTTCCCTAAGGATCGAATCCATGCGTTTAGGGTTAACAATCCGAATTCAAAAACACTGATTCGGATTTTACCTTCTTAAGATCATTCATCTCTTGCGGACTTGCTTTGCAGACGCAACAGCACAAGATGATGTGTTGGTAGTCACTGCGTGCACTTTTCCATCGATCATTGTACAGACTAATTTATGATTGATCACAAAAGTTACTCCATTGACTTCAACTACAGTTGAAACAAGATTCTTTATATGTTTATTAATATTTTTAAATACGGCCAAAGTTTTTTCTGGAGTTTCTTTTGCGAATTCAAATCCTACTAGCCTGACAGTTTTTGGTGAAGAATGCTTTTCATTTTCCCAATATATTGTTGATTGTTCACAAGTACCCTGTAAGCGAAGAGCAACCAAGGAAAGCAAAAAAAAAGGCTCGCATCAGAGTTTTTTCCGTCAGCGAACTTTTGCTTATATGTGGAGAGACCAGAAGTTCCGTCGAAGCCCCATTTACAAAATAAATCTAAACTAACTGGATTTTCAGATTAAAAATCTTCTGGAATTATACCTGGAATTATACCGTAATTTCAGTCTTCTTTGGATAGCAGTTTCCTTTGGCAACTAAAATCTCGTTGTATGTAGGGTAAATATCCGCATTGTGAGTTCTAGCAGTTCTGCGTATTGTTTCGTACTGAGATCTGGAGAACTTAGAATCCAACATTTGTGCTAGAGCTTCATCCCTCGTAAGTGGTATAGGGTGATTACCAGAACATTGTGACTGCAACTGATCCTGCTGATCATGATCTGAGCGTGTGACATTTGAATTCGATCTCTTTAAAATGTTTTAAACTGCAATTTGTTTGGAGCTTCCTGAAACATCGGAGATATTGTATTCAACTTCGTTCAAAAATCCAGATTGATCTAGAACTTTGTCTACTCTCCTTTTCTTCGTTCAAATAGAGCAATCCTCGAATTTTTTACACTCTTTTGAGCATACTTCAGACCATCAATAGATGTATGTGGAATTTCAAAATCAGAATTTAACCAGCATGTGTTTTACTTCAAAAATTATTCATTCATGTACAAAGCTGACCTCCATCTTCTTTTGAAATACGGTATAAACCATCGAGTTAATTTTAAGTTTAAGGATTCAAGGTCTTTTGTACTCAAATTGCACTTACCTTTTACAAAATCGGATAATAAGATTTGCGGATCCACGTCCTTATTCTCAATTAGTAGCTTACACAATTCTTCGTCTTTTAAAGACATGTTCGACATTGTACAAGGAAAACAAACCTAAAGAATACGCATACGTATTAACTTTTCAGAGTGTTTTGTTTCACGATGCTTTTTTGTTTTTCCTCGTTTCGCATGGGCAGAAAACTTCACACTCGTTAAATCTTTTGTTAATCGGTTAAGAAAATAAAACATTACTATTATTACTTATAACAATTAAAATAAATATGTACACAAAATTTGTATTCATTGCTAATAATTGGCAACATCCTTCAGCAATTCACAGTGAGTGTTTGACAAAAAATCAGTTTTTTGTTACAGAAATTGCTAATATAGTGCTTTTATTAATGTATTTTGGGCATAACAATTACAGTAAACAATTAAAAGGTAACAT
>JBAGKK010034244.1:0-10824 GCA_037177015.1 Euceroptres primus
TAGTTTTTGTCTGATGAGCGTATGACCCGGCCTGTTTCAAAACAATTTCAACAATCTCATCTTTGGATCGGGGCCTCGAAAAATTTCGACCCGTCACTGATCAGTTTCTCGCAAGTCGCTTCATGACGTTAGTATATAAGAGCGATTCGAATAAGCAGATTCAACGTGTAGCGTGCATCAGCTTGCGCGAACGAATATCATTATATATGCATTAGTTATACAGTGGGACCTCGTTCGTGTCGCGGACTTGGGACCGTGAACCTCTTTCGTGTCGCAAACGTCACTTACGGTCATTTCAGGGGCGTACTTAGGTTTACGTACCGCGATTGAGTCTAGTGTACCACGAGTATCTCTGCTAATCACAGCACTGGCTTGCGGTGCGCGCGCAGATTTTTGTGTGTGTCCTTGCGGACACATTTATTCCAATTCAGTATATACATATCAATAAACTAATATTTCGCAGTAGAGTAAAAAAAAATTATAACTATTTACAATTGTTATGCTTAACATTCATAAGGTCGAGCATCTCGGTAGTTGGTAGACCGCTGCCTACGCAATTTGTAACGCCCCTTGGTGCTACTTCCTAGATTGTGATCCTCTTCCGAGGAATCAGATGGTAGATCATCACCGTCGTCGGTGAAAGCTGTTCGCTGCTTCAGGCCCGAAAGCTTTGGAGCGTTCGGGCACGTTGATTGCTGCGGGCCGGAAGGTCTCGAAGCATCCGTGAACGTTGGTTGCTGCAGGTCGGTCAGCCTCGAAGCGTTCGTACACGTTGGTTGCTGCAGGTCGGAAGGCCTTGGAGCATTCATGAACGTTGGTTGCTGCAGGCCGGGCGGCCTCGAAGCGTTCGTACATGTTGGTTGCTGCAGGTCGGAAGGCCTCGGCGCATTCATGAACGTTGGTTGCTGCAGGCCGGACGGTCTCGAAGCGTTGACACGGCTGTGTCTCTGTTCGTGCGACTGCGCGCCGACTCGGTGTGCCACCTCTGTGGTACCGGGAGTGTGGTTGGATGCTTCAGAAACCCCCGCTTGGAGGTTACTGTCCATAGTTTTCTTGACATCTTCTCCTGAGGAATCAGTGGAAGAAGGTGCCGTTTCGTCGTTTCCTTCTAGATTTGGCCGGAGTTCGGGCTGCGGTGGTAGAGACGACGACTGCACGCCGATCGCTGGCCCAAGCAACTCTCGGGTAGGAGCTGGCCACAACTCCTTCCCATAACTTTCTGAGGACATCCGTCCTTCAAAGTAAAGTATACCCCGCCTGATAAGTGTTCCACAATTTGATAAAGACCAATTCGACTATGTCCGAGAGCTGCGTTGTATTTAGCGGCTTTGTCAGATAGTCGACGGTTTGTTGTTATGACCCAATCCCCGACATTAAAATGTGGAGTGATTGGTTCGGTGATTTCCGGTGCGTATCGTCCCTGGTACTGGCGTTGGTGACGACGAGCTTCATCCTCTCGTAGCTGACAATCGATTGGTTGCTGCAGAGGCTGTGCTGCATGATCGAGACGCCATTCTCCGGGAAGAGGTAAAGTTTTCCCCATCAGGACATAGCTGCGCGTGTTACCCGAGGCAGCGTTCCGACGGCGACGTAGTCAGAATAAAAGTTCTGCTAGATGCCTATCCCAAGTGCGTTGAGTCTCGGGCCGAAGGCGTAGTCTCAGTCCCTTCTTAATTGATTGCGCCTTTCCGTAGGGTTTGCTGATGGATGCCACCACTGTAGGTGCATTTTCTGGAGCCAGTGCTATGCCGACTGTGGGTGCGACATCTTCACGTGGGTGAACGGCTGCTGGATCCCGTTGAATTAGTAGTGGTTGGACAAAGCGAATGCTTTGTTTAGTTGTTCGCCTTGTATCTGGAACCGAACTGCTGCGGCGTTTCTAAAGAGGCGATGCTCCGCTGGTTGGTTTTGTTGAGCGTCACCGGGGTGTTGTTGGTCACTCCCAGAAGTGGCTGAATTTTGATGTGCCCGTGCGCCAGGCCTGCCAGAGCCTCGTCGCTTAGTCTGGTGAGCGTAACATCTTGACCTAGGTGCGTGGATTCGTTTCGGCCTCTGCCGAAATTTCAATTTCTGAATCCCCACGTTCGGGCCGCCAATTGATAACCGTCCGGTCTGTCGAGCCTGGATGATATGGTCCGGTCCGCCAAGCCTGGTACGTTGATAATTGGTGAATTGAGTTCGGGCTGGCTCGCTTCTGCCGCGGATTCAGTCCCAACCGTTGTTGGTTGAGTCGAGTAGAGTGTCAGGAACTCCAAATAGTTCAATGGACAAGGCTTCAACCCTCCACACGGGGATGGCACCCTTAGAGCATCGCAAGATACAGGGATGGCACCCTTAGGGCATCACAAGTTACAGGGATGGCACCCGAAGGGCATCGCGAGTGCTTTGGGCTACGAAACCTTGATCCGGAAACCGGAGGTTATTCGTTCGACTGGAACCGAGTTCCAAGTCAAAAGCCAGAGACTGACAACCGTAGTGCGTAAATGTCAGAAGTTTTGAACCTCAGTACCTGCCTCTTACAGTTGTCAAGATTGTCGAACTGGGAGTTCCCGATAGGCAGGTGAGTGCGGTCGGGTTGAAGGTTGAAGAACCAGTTTTTTCAAATCGGTCAAACCGGCGGTATTTATACCTAAAATGAGCGAGCTCGGAACTACGCTCCCCCCCTTCCCGAAAATATTAACTAATGGGAACATAGCCATCCTCCCTCCAAGGGCTGCGGCCAATCAGACCCTTCCGCGCCCATCACCCGTCTCTCGGAACTCTTCAACTTGCTATCATTCCTTAGCCCCAAAAGAACTGTTCAACTTGCTGTCATTCCTTAGCCCCAAAAGAACTGTTCAACTTGCTGTCATTCCTTAGCCCCAAAAGATCTGTTCAACTTGCTGTCATTCCTTAATCATAATAGAACTGTTTAACTCGCTGTCATGCCTTAACTAAAATAAAACTAGTAACGAGGAGATATTCAGGGTATTAAATTCTATTAGCGGGCTACTTTCTAAATTATTGGATGGAAGTATGAGTCAGCAAGGGTCATTTAAGTGAGGATTGAATTCTAGGGACCGTCTTTATTCAGACGTCTGATAGGCAGGGACGAGCAATAAAAAGGTCTCCTGAAAACCCGAGCGCCCTATGCCTCGGCGTATATCACACACTTTACAAAGCTAACTCTTCCAATTTCTGACAAATTTGAGCTCTGTCCAAAAGTGACATTCCAGTTTATTCAAATTTCGCAAACTTTTTCCATTTTTTGGATCAGTTATTTTTTCCATGTAGATGAGTCCATTCTAAGTATTAACCTTTTTTCCCTTAGTTCCAAAATTTCTTCCCATTCTCTGCAACTTTATTACCATAATCGATATGTAATGACTTTTTGTACATTAGAAACAATACTACTATTTGTCTTTAAGAACGAAAGATAAAATTCAATGAAGATTCAACAACAATAAATTTTTAACACTTATGTAAAAATACTGAAGTGAGCCACAAGATGACATCAATTTTTTTGTCCGACCCCACTGAAAACGCTCCTTTAGGTGCCTGCTTAGCCAGCGTGAAGTTGCTAATTTCAGTCCGATGACGGTCAGCGGACGTAAACAATTTTTTGATTACCAAAAACCGCCATTTAGAAAATGGCACAAATTGGTGCGTCAGATAGTCTGAAAGTTTTTTTTGTTTTTTTTCTATTTCTGAAATCTTTTTTATGAAAAGCCAAAATCCGGAGTGGGAAAAAATACCGAAAAAATACGTAAAAAATTTTTTGATTATCAAAAAACCGCCATTTAGAAAATGGCACAAATTGGTGTGTCAGAAAGTCTGAAAGTTTTTTTTTTTCTATTTCTGAAATCTTTTTTCTGAAAAGCGAAAATCCCGAGTGAGAAAAAATACCAAAAAAATAATTCCCGACAATTCAAATTCTGGCAAAATAAAATTAAAATTTATCTTTTCTACCAAACTAATATTTTTTTCTAAAGTATTTGAAGACATCTGATTAAGTTGTTTTGTCATGTAACTGAAAAAATGGATAGAAATTCTGGAATAAAAAAAACAGTTAATGCAAAATAGTTTCGAGAATAGACGTGGCATAAATTAAGAGTTCTGTTAAGTCCCATTTTCCCAATTTAAAATAAAAAATATTCATGATTGCGTTTGGTATTTATTATTTCAATATGGTTCTTCTTGAGTCGTTATACAGCTTATACATCCTTATGAATAGAATTATATTTTTTATATTAATTAATTACAGGATAGACGGTAAATTTCTACTCCATATGATGTTTTCCAAATTAAACTGAATAGTAATTTTGTGCAGTCAAGTTTGGATGATTCGAAAATTTGAGCTTTTTAAATTCACGATCAAATGACCTCAAGGAAAGAAGATTTTATTTCTGCTGTCTCTAGGACTATCTTAAATTAAAAAGGTCTAAATTAGCAATAGGCAATTCTTCAAATTGCAATAACTTCAAAGTTTAATTTTTCACAATACCACTGTCAAATTTTATTACAATTTTCAAAAAAAATTCAAAATAATTCAATGTTTTCCTCATAGTGCATCCCTCTAGGGGTTTCTGTTAAACCATATATCATCTGCAGATATTTCAAAACTAAAATTAGATATTTACTTTTTTCATAAATATTTGCAAAATTGAGAAAGTCCTGAAGCTGCCAAATGATAAAATTGATTTCATGTACATCAGAGAATTATTTTAAATTGCAGGGATAATTTCCTAGGCTTTTAGGAATTCAAGTACTGCTGCTAACCTTTATAATCAGAAGAATGTCAATTTAATAGTGACTCGAAAAATTTCCGAAATTTTTGTCTTTAAATGTAATCTCTCTTTCTACGCCACTGTTCAATAAATTGTTAAAATCGTAATTTTCAGCTAATTGCCAATATTGTAACAATGCAAAGTAGTTTTCTAGTAATTTCGTATATAGGTATCTTCATGCTTAAGATTATAATTTGTAATAGCAGTTTATAATAATATAACATTGTGTACGTATATTGTGTATATTACTGTAATGTTCCTTCTTTTCTATTCAGAAACCTGCTTTCATTTACCAGCACTGAATTTTATTCGAAAATGTGTTTTCTTGCACAGCAGGGCGTCAGAGTGTATTTATTGAAATATTAATTAACGCACGACGGCGCTCGTGTATAATTAAAAGCAAAGTTTGAATGCTAACATAAAGTGTAGGAAAAACTGTAATCTCAGTTTGCGATTCTGGGACGAAACTTTGAAATGCAGTAAGAGAAGATCAGAGTACCGTCAGGCTAATGAGATGCTGGGAGCTTGTTACCTACCTCGTACCGAACTAGCAATTCTGCGCGATATTACGGTATTGGTCAGTCAGTACTTTCGTCGTGCAGACTTACCCATAAGCTCAACTCGACCCAAGCGAAACTTTCTAGAAGTAAAAGCACTGCTCTCATGGAAGTTATGCTATAAATCTTCCTTCGCGATACATTCGAGTTTCCTAAAGGGAGAGAAAAAAAAGGATTTATTATTGCTCTCGGATTCCCAAATTCAATGCATTAGATAGAGGAAGTTGTTATTACCATGAAAATAAAAGAAAAGATTAGCTTTAATTATATTTCTATGAAAGAGTAATTTTTTATTCATTGTTCCTTTTAGTTGCTTTTTAGATTTAAACAAGCTTAAGGCAATGAAAAATAATGAAACTTTCTGAAAGATGTGCAGGGATGTAAAAATTGTTTTTGATTTTTTTTAACTAGAACTAAAATTTGTAAAGATGTCAGGAAAGAGGAAACTGTCCAATTAAAGTTTATCCTCAATTGTCGAGTAAAGTCCGAATCGGAGTCGTTTGAGTTTGAAGAAACTCGCCGATACTGAAAGGATCAATAAAGAGTATGTGTGCACGTACTTTCTCGAATTAAAAACTTTCGGATAAGCTCCTGAGAAAAGTTTTTGAAGCTTTTCATATATAGTATATCTATGTACACTCACTTGAAAAAGCAAAGTTCTTTATGATCTCCCGGAGGTGGTCCCAGAGCGTGCACTCAGCTTTTGTTGAGAACTATTTCATGAGGTGAAACGTGTGCTTGTTGCAAGAGCATAACAAATCATACTGATTAAATTTTTACACAACATACAGAAAATTTTTCGAGTTTTTCTTGGCACTAAAATGTAGCAAATGCTTTTAGAAGGCTTTTAGTGCCCACAAGTAAATTGAATTTTATGTAAAAGCTTTATTTTAAAATATCATGTTCAAAATGTATTGGCAACTCCCATTGATTTAATATGTTAAAAAATGTTGCTACTGTTTTTTGTATTTCTAAAGCTGTAAAACTTTCATTGTTAAAATGTATTGAAAAATGTTGTTTTCAGCAGAAGTATTATAATACCGTTTTTCATTAGCACATTTGGTTCTTCTTGTTAAAAGTATCTTTTCCATTTACCGGATTTTTTTATATGTAAAAAAATTTGTTGCACTCGCTATTTTTGTATCCGGATATAGCAGGAGTTTTTTACGTTCACAGTAAATTTCTCATGACTAAAATAACGAGTTAAGACCATATACACACATACGGCCATCAATCAATCGTCCATTCAGTTCAGTTTTAGCGAGCATTGGACATTGATGAAGTAAAAGCAGAGCTTTTGATGCTTTCACCCAGAGGTGACCAGGTCTATCGATTTTATCATGAAATAGTGTTTTGACAAATCAAAAATGATTCATTTCATGTCATTTTGCCATTTATAGCTTCAATGCAATGTATTATTACCTTACAAGCTTACAAATAAATGCTTCGTATTACAAATTTCAACGATATCTTCATCTTAATTCAAATTTGCAAAATGATTTCCTTATTCCTTATCCTAGTTCTAAAATAAATAACGATGAATTGGCTCTAAATATTTAATATTTAATAGCTATATTTAATAGTACTAATAGCAAATTATTTGTCTCGATTTTTAACACCGAAACATCAATTTTCAGACAAAATGTTAATTTTAAGTAGCTTTTTCCTTCATCACAAGGCTTATAAAATCAATTGTTATATTTAAATGAATAAATTTGTACCGAAAGAAGATAATTGGAATTGAAATGCGGATTCTTCTCATGCGGATTATTGACTCATAATGCAATGAAAAATGAACACAATAATGATTATGCAGTAGGGTGGCCCAGAAAAATACATAGATCGAATTTTTTCGCCGCCTTAGCCTAGATTTATGAAGTTTCCGAAAAAAGAGAACACGTATTTTTTTCTTTTTGAAATCGGTTAATACTTGCCTTCGTCTTCTGATGAAAACTCCTCAAGGAATATAAATCCATCATTTATTTTCAAGTTTTATTCCCCCCCCCCTACCTCCTTTTGTGGTACCCTAAAATACACCCCCATAACAGAATAATATGAGTTTTTTGGAATATTGACCTTAATTATCATTTTTTAACAATTTTCTTTATTTTGATCCTCATTAGTGGATAAATTACATGAATTTATTTATTTTTAAAGAAAGTTGAGATTGTTTAAACAATTTTTATTAGTTTATACAATTTTTTTCCACGGAATGTCGTGATTTAATAGTTTTTTCTGAATATGACGACCTATGTAATCAATAAAAAGAGCCAAAATGTGTTATTCAGTACTTTTCCAATTTTTATTTAAATAATTTGTAATTTAACTTGTAACTGGCAGGAACTAAAAAGTTGAAGTTTTTTTGCAATGTTTTAAAATAAACTCCATAATTTTCTCCTAATTATTTCTGTTTTCATCTTACTGCAAATTTTTTTAACGATTTTTATTTTTTTGATATCTAAACATTTCATAATTATTGTTGAAATGTAACTTTGAAACAGAAGTAGCTGAAAAATCGTTTTTTTTCTTCAAATTTTTCAATATATTCAATATATTATTTACAACTCAATAAATTCTTAGATAAAAATATTTTCTCTAAATCCATTCCTAATACTTTTCAAATAAAATTTATTTAAAAAATTTACAGTAAGTTGAAAAAGGAAAATTAGAAAAAAATAATAGAATTTATTGCAAAATTTGTGAAAGTTAACGATTATTTTGCAGCTTTTGCAAAGTTACAAATCAACCATTATGAATTGCTTAAATAATTGAAAAAGAGCTGAAGTAAACATTTTCACCACTTACATTAAATAATTTAGTTGCTGCATCCACGAAAAACCATTCAATCTCTACATTATGGAAATATATTATTTAAACAAGTAAAGATTGTTTAAAAATTATGAAATTTATTTTAAACAAATGCAAAAAAACTACGACTTTTTAGCTTCTGAGAGTTACAAATTGTGTTTCATCAATTATAAATTATTTAAATAATTGTAAAATAATTAAATAATATATGTTCACTCTTTTCATTGATTACATAGGTCGTAATAAATAGCGAAGCAAGTCATGGAAATGAAGGTCAAAAAGAAAAGATGCGATAATTCTTTATTCGTATATTTAGTCTTAATATGCAGAGAAAACCATTAAATCGCGATACTCTGCGAAAAAAATTGTTTAAACAAATAAAAATGTGTATACAGATAAAAGAAGTTCCACTTCTCACAAACCAAATTGTATAATGAACAAACTTTACACAAAAAGGTCAGAACAAAATGCCAGTCACAAAAATTATTTAAACAATCATAAGTTTCTGAAAAAATAAATAAAATCTTGTAATTTATTCATTAATGAGGATCAAACCAAAGAAAATGATTAAAAAATGATAATTAAGACTAATATTCTGAAAAACTCAATATTATTTTGTTCTGGGGGTGCATTTTAGGGTATTATAAAAGAAGGTTGGGATTTTTATGTTTGAAAACGAATTTTCAAACATTTCATTTTTCCCTTACTTTCTACATCTGAATCAGTCAAAATTTTCACTGATTTCACTCAGAGACCCATTTCTAGCTAATTCATCAGTGAATTTTGACTAAAATTCAGTAAAATTCACTGAAATTCAGACAAAATTGAATTGAATGAATGAAATGAATGAATTAGCTAATTGAAACTATAAATTATTATTGAATTAGCTAATAAATTTTCTAATTATTTAATTAGTGAATAAATGAATTCACTGATAAACTAGCTACAAAATGGGTCACTAAATGAAATCAGTAAAAATGTTGACTAATTAAAATTTAGAGAGCATGTTATTCGTATGGGAAACTCAAAAAGCCTATAGGTAAGGTTAAATATTAACCGATTTCAAAAAGAAAAAATGTGTATTCACTTTTTTCAGGAACTTTACAAATCTAGGCTGCGGCGGCTAAAAAACTCGAAATTTGTATTTTCCTGGGCCACGCTCCAGCTTTTTAAGATAGGAAAGCTCTGGGAAACTGTATGGTTTTGCCCCAAAGTTCTTAAAATATCTACTTATTAGAAAAGGATATTATTTTGCTAAATTTTGCCGTTTTCTTTTATTTCTTTTATTTTCTTATTTTTCAAAGTCAGCCAGTTTCGGCTAACTAAACATATCGTTTTAAAAACCTACCAAAAATCATGAAAACCTATTTTTCAATATAGAAAAACACTTTTCTATCCTCATGCAAAAATTAATGATTTATTTCGGCCCACCCTAAAGTGGAGTTGAGATCCACTGATATGCGAAATGTAGTGGGGCCGTGGGCCGTTTGGGTACTCGTGAACGTATCTCCAGCATCTGTCCTGCTCTCGTGCACATGTAGACCCATGCGTATGTGAGGAGATACGAAATATTATACATGCAGGCTTGCCTAAAGTAATTTTGTGTTACAATCACGAGAGAACATGAGATACTACATGGGCAAGCATGTGCATACCTGTGGACGAGCACGCCTGGTACATTCGAACTTCATGCAGTTTCTGCAATTTAGCTCACACATGTCTTTCATGAGGGTTGAGAAATTAAAGAAAACCCACACCATTACTGTCTCGTTGCGCAAAAGTCTACCCACGTGACTAGTGACGTTAGTGAGTAGGACGTCCAAGGACGTTCTTCACCTTTTTAGGATGTCCTGAGAACTTTTATTGTCTGGCACATCGTCTCACGATAAAAGGAACGAAGAACTTAACCCAAATATATTTTTTTTAAGAAAAAAGTTTTTGCAAAAAAGTATGCTTTTACCGCTACTTGTACGGCCAGAAAAAAGCGATTTCTTTTGGATTTTTTGTTGTTAAAAAAACGTGTGCTTATTTTTTATATAACTATGTTTGTTCAATAAAGTAATATTTAAAGACTATTTCGTACAATTTACATGTAAAAATAATTAATTATTCGAAAGTTATAGACCATGCCGAGGAATGCCTTTTTAAAATACATGTTTTGCGGTGAGCACTCCTGCTTGGAACTGTATCATCTGAAATTAAAAATCGAAAATAATTTAGATAATATATTAGTTTATCCAGTCTTCAATCGAAGCATTTGAGAAAAAATTAATTTGGGACAATATAGCGGACGTTGAAAGTGAGGTGTGTGATTTTTAAAATCGGTTACTTCACTTTCAATGTCTTCCATTTTGTCCCATATTAAGTTTTTCTTAAATGAAAAACTAAAGAAACTAATATATTATCCAAATTGTTTTCAATTTTTGATTTTAGATGAATCAGTTCCAAGCAGGAGTGCTCACCACAAAACATGTTTTTTAAAAAGGTATTCCTTGAGATAGACTATAACTTTTTAATAATTCATTATTTTTACATGAAAATTGTACGTAGGGGATAGTCGGCTATGGTGGCGGTGTGGGGCACGGTGGTAATTTCGAATGATGCCCGTTTTTTTTTATTTTTATATTATTTTTTTTGCATGAAACGACTTTCTTATTTGGAAAAAGAAGGCTGTAATGTTATTTCTGTTTTAA